>WSXT02196506.1:0-19172 GCA_011762715.2 Neuroterus valhalla
CCCTGGTTGTAATTTAATAAACTGGTTATTCATCTCCCCCAGATATGAGAAATTTGAATTTCAACACTCCTCCGTAATTCTGCATAACTGCGTCCTGTTGACAGCCCAGCATTTGAAAAAACAAGGAGGACCTTTGCTTTGAGGATGATCATTGTATAACAATAGGTTACGTATCCTAAGATTTTCAAATCTCGATCTTATTTCAAATTTAATTAATGTTTGATTCTTGGGAGGAAAATATTATCATCTTGAATAAGGTGCTACGTATAATTATAATCGAACTGTATGCACAGGTAAGTTCGTTCGACTGTACAATTAGAAGCGTCTTGTTCAACCACAGTACATGCGCAGGATACGCCTTTTCCCAAAAGTATGAAGATTCGTTGTTATTTTGAGTGAAAACAAAAACAAGACACCGAAAAAAAGGAATGCAGCCATGTTTATGTTTCTTTCTTATACATGGGATATTTTTTCATCTAGAAAAAATTTAATGTCGAAAAGATGTCGAAAGAACTGCAACAGATACGATCCCACTATTTTTATGCAGATAGAACCAGATACAAATTTTTATGTGTCATTATTTTGTTTTATAAATCATAGGTTTTTCTTTATATACAGTTTTGGTATCAAATACGATAATTGACGACATTAAACATTAAACATTCATAGCTTGCATTTTACAATTATGTATGTTTTAATATAAAAAATGCAAGTTCTTATGTTTGTTAAAGTTATTATTATCGTTTTACGTTTATGGAGACGATTCATTCATAATAACCCAGTCAGCAACAGACGTTTCTATTATTATACCATTAAGCCAAATCCCTTTCGGGATAAGCTTAGCTCGTTTACGTTTTGTCATTGTAAACGAATTATTATTGTTTATTTTAACACTGAGTAGGTCACCAGTCCACTGCAGGAATTTGATAGAAATTCTTATAAACTGCTCAAATAAGAGCTAGTCGAATTTTGTACAAAACAATTAAGCGTAATTGAAGATTTGCCGAGCAGAGATCATTCTGCACTGAGATTACCAATCTTACACAAGAAAATATTGGGCGATCATACTTCGTGAAAATTTGGAAAAACAAAGCGTATTAGGGCAGCATGAGTTTTCAAGGAAACTTCCAAGGTCAACCGCGAAAAATATGGATTTTAATCAACAGAATTTCAGGGCTAGACGTCCAGAAAACGTCCTCTTTTAGACCAAACACAGGTTCAAAAATCTGCCACATTCCAGATTACTTCCATGTCTCAAGAGAAGGCTACTACTTCATTATTTTGATGACATAACCAAGACATACCACGAGATTTGAGGCAAAATCAATACAAAATATTATTACTTGGAGGTGGACAAAAATATAACTCGAGCTTGATGGTACATTATTCTTTGTTGTTTCATGTCTGCAAGCTTCAATAGATATATTGTCTGCCAATTTTATTATGCACTTTTTCACTCACATGCTCTTCTGAGAAATTTCTCTGTGATGATTCAGAATTTTCAAAAATATGAAAAAGGATTCTGTAGTTAACTAAACTCTGAAAGTAATCTATAATACATTATTGCATTGAGCCAAGTTATCCAAATATCGTAGTTGCATCATAGATACGAAATATTATTTTTTACAGAAGGTAGGAATTTTCCCTTAAACCAATTTTTCGTGGGTAAGTCTCACATAAATGCCTTTTTCCATTCATGAAAAGAAGACGATGTCAATTTTAATTTAAGAATCAATGACCACATGTCTGAGCACTCACATCGTAAAAATAATCCAAAAATATTTTCAGAGCGATAAAATGATTTTGGATCATAAAGCCGGTTTGTAATACGAGTATCATCATTCTATGTGTGCAGTGACTTTTTTCAATGGTGACTGATTGGTTTATTTGAGAGTATGTAACTACATATGTAGTAACGTCTTACAACTCAATCGACCTTCTGACTCCAAACGTCCCTCAGATGTTTAAATGTCGACCGGAATCGTCTCACGGATGCAGAGGGCTAACAAATCTAATGTGGGTTAAATACTAATTGCTTGCACAGTAAAATGACTCTTGCTTGTTCTCCGCATCACTACGAAAAGGGTTTTTGTACTTCTCCATTGTTAAAAAAGCTTGCTTGAACTTACTGAAATCTTAACTTTTCATCATTTTTTGTGAGAGACATAATGAATGACAAACGAATCCTACTATCTTATCACAGCAGAAAGATATTTTCCACATTGATCTTAGGTGAAAAATCCACTACAACAGAATTCACCTTTGCTGGGTGAATTTGACATGAAACGAAGATAATTTCGCGTTTCGGAACCTGGTTTGTTGACAGGCACCAAGAAAAGGCAAGTACTTTACCGGAGCCTATTTTTTTTATATGTTTTCCGAAGCGCCACATTCAAATCTGAGAATGCAATAGGATAGAGAATAGAATTTTAGGATAGAATAAAATAGAATGGAATCTCATTGGGCAAGTTCAGGACAGGAACATTATTTTCGAGCATATGTCAAAAAAGAACTTGATATCATCGAGGATTTCAAGCCAGTTGATTCGATTATGAAGTTAGATTATAATCTGTTTTACTAAAAAGTTTGGAGCATAGTCTCAGAACAAATGCGTCTGAGCAGCAATTTGTAAACGGATGACCCAACCGTAGTGACAATGCTTATTTCTTCCCAAAGCTGTTAAGGACAAACCTCTTTATTACAAATTATTACAAAAAAAAAAAAAAAAAAAAATACAAAAAAGCTGAATAGGAGAAGTTTAGGGCCTATATTCATAAAAACATAACCGTTTTACGTCTAAAATTGAAACAACTGAATTAATGAATAGTGCATTAGATAAGACAATTCTGAAATATAAAGCAAAATGCAAAGCGACCTTTTCCAGCCTACCTTTTCCAGAGGACATTCAAGAATTCATTAACGAACATAATAAAATACGTAAAGCCTATCAAATGTCTTCACATTTAAATTCTAGAACGTTGAAAAATAGCTCAGTAATTTCAATTAAACCTTGATTTAGAAAATTACAGAATCCAAATTGAAATGACAGTCCCAAAATATCCAAAATTTGGGATAACAACAATCGGAAAAGGGCAGAAGAACTTAGTCTGCAACAATAACGAAATTGCATAGACCAAATGGCCTCTATAGAACATCATCATACAGAAGACATGGGGGATACAAACACTTTCAGAGAGGTTGGTAATATCCAAAGCGATCTTTGAAGAACTAATTTGGACATGAGAACTATAGACCTAACTTCTTCTCAAGAAATTTAGAAAGCGATTGGAGATAAGTTTCTTGAAAAGCTTCTGGACCCAACAGTTTCTTCAACATAGTGTTGGAGAAGGTATCACATTAGGCAATAGTACAAATCTCGTATATTGTCAACACTTGCTTTGAGGTGTCTTATTATCCCTGAAAACAGAAAATAGCCGATGTCTCCAGTCTTCATAAAATAAGGGAAGATACATTTTTTCCGCAAAAGTACAGACCAATTAGCTTACTTCCTACTACTACAGGACCAAGAGGACATAACGCATCCTTGCCTAAAGCCGTGCCTAATATCAAGCCAATCGCTCAGTTGTCTATTTACTCTCACACTTACTTTTCTACCATTATATTTCAGAAGCCATCCAGTCACTCCATATTTTTTTAGGACCTCCCAAATAGGACCTTCCCTTTGTTACTCCCATGGATTTATTAATAAGTATTTCGGTGGATGTTTTTTCCACAGTACTTAGAAGGCTAATCGCTCTCTAATTATTACAGTCGCCTGGACCACCCTTTCCCTTGTAGATTGGGACAATAATCGCCTTTCTACAATCACTCGGAACTTCGCTATTCACAGCACACATATTCATTAATTTACATAGTCATACAAACAAGTTTCCGTATCGCTCGATACTGAGATAACTTCTGATACGGTCTAGCATGGAGGCTTGATAAATAAATGAATAAAACTTGATATTCCTGTTTGAATCATTAAAATACTCATTAGCTACCAGAGGAATAGAAAATTCAACATCGCATATGATAAAATTCAATCCGAATGACATAGGAGTACCTCAAGGGTTCATATTAGGGCATATATCATTCACATACCTTATCAATGATATTCTGAAGAAAAAAATTATAAAACAGTGTTTTCTGCTGACGATACTGCGATATATGCTTCCTCTTAAAAGATAAATATTGCCATGAAATATTTACAACGAAGTGCAGATAGGATTATAATGTATAACCATAGGTGAAAACTTATAAATAATGTGAGAGGAACAGAATTTGTATGAGTGACTTCAAGAATCAAATAAAAGGCAAAGCTCGCATTACTATTATGTTAATTGATTTAATGATAAGACTTCAACATAATGTTGAACATCTTAGTGTGATGCTAAATTACAAGCTGCTCTGTCAGAAACATATTTTTGATACATGTAAGGAAGAATGAAAAATGATTAGTTTTTTTATACAGCACAATCAACCGACGGCAGTGGCTGCGTGGTAACTTCCGACTTGGACGGGATCTCGAATGTCAAGCATAAACGGGCGCGGTTAGCGCTCGGGTGGGTGACTGTTCGGGATTCTCGCTTAGTCGTGTTTTCACCATATTTAATTACTGCCGAGTGGAAGATTTAACGCCGAGGATCGGTGTAGGCATTCGATGCTATCGCGAATGCCTACATCTAAACTTGTCTGTCGATGATCGACTGCGCTCAGGAGTTTTGTTTTCTGCAGTTTTCTTCTCCTCTGGCCAAATGTTCAGGCAAATGCAAGCGTTTTGAATTAAAAATCCAGCTGCAGACGGTGGGGGTTTCAGAGATTAAAAATCCCACAGGATTGAGTACGTCAGGCATTGCTTGGAGGCTTATTATGAGAGTTGGGGTTATTGGGGATTTTCGGGAAAGGATTTGAGTTGAAGGGTTAAGTGTCTGACGATCTCCTGTGGGAGGGGGCAAGATAGATATGTAGAAACCCGAAAAGGGTATACATACAAGGAGTGATAAATCTAAATTTAAATCTAATACTGCACATTCAAAAGAGATAGTTCACTCAGCCTTAGGAATTAGTTCTCAAATTAGCTCGTATTGTACAAGACTCCTGTCGAGCTAGTTTTACTGCATAAGTTATCTGTATGGACTTACAAAATCATGGTTGCAGGAATAACAAAGCTTCCAAGATAAAATTTTCAGACGAATTTGGAATGCATGTTCTAGAACACAAAACGCCGACATTAAGAGAAAAATGAACATTGATTAAATAAAGATATATACTAGATTCAATATGTAAATTTTATAACTTTCAAACATTTCCTTTCAATCATTCCTAGCATTCGAGAAGGTTACACTCTATTACAAGGGCACTGCTCCAGTTGAACTAAAATTTGAACCTCCTTATTCAATTATAATGTGACAAAAATTGTTTACACACTCCTCATATATTTCATTCTGTGCTCTGCTTGATAAATACTTACAATTTACGTATCAATATTATATTTTACATAGGAGATAGTTTGAAAGTTACTTCGAGCTAGAATGAGTTGGACGAAACCTTTTTAATGGGGTTTCTTATCCACTGACCTCTTGACCTAGCATATTAAACTTATCAACACCGTAAGTAAAAGAAATAATAATAATAAATCTTTATTAGGCTGCCAACAAAAGAACAAAATGTACAAAAACTATATAAGGTGGGACCAGAAAAGAGCGAGGTACAGCTTACAGCTGCTTTATTACAACCTATATCCTAACTGTTACAAGTGGTAACAATTTTTGAAATATTCATATATGGATAAAAAAATATTCTGGAAAGCTGTTTTTAGTATAACAGAAGCAGTAGTGTATCATATATAACAAATGTAGCTTTGTGTTAAAAAAAAAATTGATAAATTAATAAGGCTTCCAAAAGCAAAAATATGTGATGGCTGATTGCTGTGGATATCGAGATTTTAGTCACATCTCTACGATGGAAAATTCTATTCTATTAAAAGTTTAATTACTTTCTTGAAAATCGTCCTAATAGTTCAGGATACATTTTTTCAGATAAAAATTGAACCGATTTATTAAATGTATTTACATTTTTGGCTTGAATATGCTTTTTTCAAGTGAAAATTATATCTTTTCAATAATAGTTGAATATTTATAATTCTCAATCGAAAATTCCAGTCTTTGATTGACAAATAAACTTTCTTCTTGTAATTGCATATCTTCAGGTGCAATATTGAACTTTTCCCTAGAAAATTCTTCCAAATAGCGTGATTTACTTTTTAAACGGCTCGTGAACGTTCAAGCCAAAGAAATGCCGACTTTTCCGAAAAAAGTGTGCCTCTAACCAAACCCAAAAAATATGTCATTGACAATCCGAAAAAATTCGAAATGAGAAAAGAAAATTGTTGTTGTGTTTTCTATTATTGCTCACAGCAAAAACAACATATTCCTTGCATAGAATCCTTTGCTTAAAAAGAAACAGGAGAGATCGACCGATTTGAAAAATGATTTTTTCTCAATTTTTTTAGTTTTGTGCCCACAAGGCACTCACAATTATTGGGTTTAAAAGTCAAACATTTTGTTGAAACTGAAAACATTTCCTTTTTCCATAAAAAATTAAACTGTTTTGTTAGAAACTCATCTTTTTGGAAGAAAACTCGTATTTTTTGTTTGAAAATTTAACCATTTTGTCAGTGTAATTGTTTTTTGAGTTGAAAATGGGATGTTCTATTGAAAATTCATCTGGTACTGTTCGGAACTCGTATTTTTCGTTCAAAAATTCAACTGCCTGAAGTTGAATACACTCTCTATTCACTCTGTCCTGAAATTGGAATACTCTGTTGGAATCGTGATAACATGGTTTAAAATTCAACCATTTTATTGAAATTGTAATCATTTTTTGAAAATATATTTATTTTGGGAGAAATTTAGAAATTTTGTGGAAGGAATTTTTTCAGATTAAATTTACCTTTTTCGTTGAAAATTCATCTTTTATAGTATGAAAGCCGTATTCATTTCGTAAAAGTCACTTTTTTACCTAAAAAATTCAACTCTCTCGTTAAAAATTCATCCTTTATGGTGGTGCAGTCGTATTTACTGTTTGAAACTTCAACCTTCTTGACAAAGTAATCTTTTTCTATCAGAATCAAACTGTTTAGTTGGAAATTCATCTTTTACCGTCAATGCTAGTATTTTTTATTTTTAAATTAAACTCCAATTAAAAGTAATTGCAAATTGTATCAAAGAGTTGAATTTCGGGCTCAAAGGATGAACTTAAAAAAATAAATCAATTTTAAGAAAAAAGTTAAAGATTCCACCGAGAAATTGAATTTTCAATCAAAATAAATTGATTCTCCGCAGAAAATATAATAGATTTGAAATTTGAAGAGACAAAAGAAGTTTATTTGATAATACAATGGTCTAAATTTGAAAAAAAAGAATTGCTAGCGAAAAATGTGTTAGTCGGAATTCCAACTCTAAAAGATTCTAATTCTAAGTTGAACTTTTCTATGAAACAAAAGAGACGAACTTTTAGCAGAAAAATTGCAATCTCGATAAAAACAGTTGAACTTTTAATAAAAAAAAAATAGGATTTTAAACACAAAACGACGAATTCCGACAAAGCAGTTAGTAGAAATCCGGAGCCAGAAAGGAAAATTTTTTACAGAGAAGTGGGATTTGTAATTAAAAAAAGGAAATTCCGTAACAGAAAAGATCCAAATTTTCTAAAAAATAGATGAATCTAAAAGTTTATTCAATAACTGAAAAACAATTGATATAATTATCTAAAAAAGTTTAATAAAATAATCAAATAATTTCGAACTGAAATAGGAACGAATTTTGAAAAACTTGTCAAATTTTAACTACATAGAGGAGTTTTTACTTGAAAAACATACATTCCTAATCAGATTTATAAAATTTTTTCAGAATTAATGACGTTCAGTTGAAAGTTCCACTGTTTGGTTGAAAATTCGATTATTTTGTTGAGGATGCAGATATTCTTTTCAAATTTAGTAACTCGAAATTTCCTTCTTGAACATTTTCTAAGTAAAACGTTGTGGCCTAAAAATTGTTCCATTTTCGCTTGGAAATTGATCGTCTCTAGTTCTAGCTTGTATTAACTGAGTGATAAGTTATGTTTTTTGATATTAAAATTTAAATACTTATTTAAAAGTCCATGTTTTTTCTTGATAATTCATCCTTTATGGTAAGAAATAAATCTTCTTGTTGAACTAATAATATTTCTAGTTGGAAATTTAACCATATTTTGTTGAATGATAAACTCGTTGGTTATACTTTATCTTTTCTATTTTTGATTCATCATTTTATTCGAAGACTTGATCTCTGTAGGTAAAGATCCATAATTTCAGTAGAAAATTAGTCTTTATGGTTCAAATTTGACCGTTTTCATTGAAAATCCAACCGTTTGGTAATGTATACTTGAAATATGTGAATCATTTATTTATAAATACATTGCAAAATCGAACAAAAATAAAAATGCACTCAACCCGAAGTGATGTTGAACCTCGTAGTAAACTGATGTAGGTGTTGTACTAAAGAACAGAAATTAATCTATATTTCATTTTTTTCTTCTAAAACCTTCTTTTATATACTGCAGCAGAGATAGAGCGCTACATGGAGAACATTTTTTTATAACGAAAGTATATTTTTCATTTTAATTCAATTTTTCAGGGTGCTCAAGCATAAATAACCTCCTCTCCTTTAAATTTGAATGTTAGACGTAATAAAAGAATTAAAACTTTGATTCATTTTGAACATAATTCCCGAAATTTCCACTAAAAAGATGCTCCCATTTCTCTCAATTCGAAAAGACCTTTAAATCGTTCATCGTGAAAGTGTCGAATTGCACAGTACCGAGTACGGAACAGTACGGTAAATACCTGCACATCCGACACATTGTCCACTTGTTTCACGGGTTCCTCACATGCTCGAGAGCACTCGACGTAATCTTTTCAAGGGTTCATCTCGAGGATGAATACCGGCGCCTTCCAGTCGAAAGCTCCTTTTATTAGTGCCTCGAGTGTCTTCTAATACTTTTAGTCTTTTATACTTCATTGTTGTAAAGCTTGGCGGTTTTTTTTCTCTTCTTACAGAATACAAGTTTTCGTTTACGTTTGAAACCACATCGAAGCACGACTATCGAGTCCATACCTGTTCCTGTTATTGATGAATGTCTGTGGATGGTAGATGTACAGAAGAAAGCTGCACAGAGCAAAATTCTTATTGTTGGTATATTTGACTTCTTTTCAACTAAGTTTCTTGGTTTCCCTAACCCGAAGGAGAGATTTCTTCGAGGACAACATTCAGCTTCAGTTCGAAAAAATGTTGTAGTAATCCTAAGGTTTCCTTGCTAACGCTTGACATATTGTTGATTCATATACAACTGAGTCGCTTCGATCACTACACTGAAAAAAAATTTTTCTTTGGAAACAACAATCAGCTTTTATTTCAATAAATCTAGTGGGGATCATAAGATTTCCTTACCAACTTGACATGCTGTCGATTCATACAACTTTGGTTAATATTGATAAATATCTGGTGTGACTACCTTTGTAGTAAAATAATCAATTTGAAGAAGACCGAAAGAGTGTATATCTGTGTATCCATAATCAGTGAACTGATTCCATAAAAAATTTCAGATTAAACTATCATTAAACGTTGTGATAGAAGATTTGAGCAATTTTTGCAGCAAGATTTTCAATAAGCGCCTTACTTATATAATCATTCGCCTTCGCCGTTGGAAACTAAACACCATCACAGTTATAAACAGCTGCTGGATTGAGATTTCAGGCATTATAGATGAGACGAATAACACCTGATGAGAAAAGCGAATTGAGGAAAGTGCTTCCACCAGGCACCGTTGAAGCAGGATTCAAAATTATTGAACAACAATTTCAAATTTTGCGTTTTGCTTATAATTTTTTACTTTTGTCACCATAGCAGCTACTAAACACCTATGGTCTATCTCAGACACTTACATCAGGGTAGTCCAAAAAAATTTTTCGGATTTTTATGCAAAACGCCCGGAATTATGTTCGAATCCACAAAAAATTGAACGCTTTTTTTCTTTTTTTAATAATATTTAGAGGTGGCGCAAATCCCACGTATTTTCCATAAGAAAAGAACACGTTTTCGTGTATTTTATTCAGAATTCTCAATATTAGTTAAATCGAGTTCGAAATTCACCATTTCTCTTCAAAATTAGTCACAGAATGCGAATAAAATATTACTTTTCGAAAATCACCCCATAAGTCTGTTTCATAGGGTCCCAAAATACCCCCATAAGTGAAAAATTGTTTTTCGAGTTTTTGGCGCTCATTATGATTTTTTCGTGGTTTTTTTAACGTAGATTATTTCAAATACATTAAATACTACTTTATACTGATAATTGTATGTTTATTTGAATTCTTCAAACACTTCATTATTGTTTTTTGCAACTTTCTCTTAGAAAAGGGTTAGAAATTCAAGGTTTTTTCTGAATTTATGAACTAATTTTTGAACGTTTCAGTTGAAGCGAGGTGATAAATAATTAGAGTTAACAAAAATTTTGTTTAAACAATTTGTTTATGATTATAACAACATTCTCTCAGAATAATGCTACGAAGTTGCGGTTTTTCTGAAATTTTCAACTTTTTGTCCACTCTTCACTTGGAGTGAGTAATTATTTAATTCAGTTGAGCAAAAATATTTGTCTGAACAAATGTTAAATATTTAAAGCTATATTCTTCTAGATTAATACTACAAAGTTCCAGTTTTATCCTGCAGTTTTTAACTTTTTATCAGTTTTCAATTAGATGAAAGTTATAATTAATTCATGTGAAAAAAAATAATTTTTTAAACAATTCAATAAATATATCATCTCTTAGATTAGTGCTGAAAAGTTGCGGTTATTTCTAAACTCTTAAGCTTTTTGTCCACTTTTCATTCAGTGAGGTAATAATTCATACGAGTTAACAAACATGCATATTTAAACAATTTATTATTGTTAAGAACCATTTTCCCTTAGATAAGTGCTAGAAAGTTGTGGTTTTATCTGAAATGTTTAACTTTGCACTGAATGGAATTTGATTGAAATGCAATTAGATTGAATTAGATTGAATTGATTTGATTGTTGGGCAAATTGTTTTTTTTTTAAATTAAAAATGAGAAAAAAATATATTGTTACATCAATGATTGTATTTTTGATTGAAAATTGATATTTTCAGGTTGAAAATTCAACTCTTCAGCAACTTTTCTGAAAGAAGATAGCCATAAAACATAATATTTAGGCTAGACAATTAATTTTGTTAAATCTAATTTAATATTACCTCTCTTTAAGTGAAAAGTGGGCAAAAAGCTAAAAATTTCAGAAAACACCGCAAGTTTCTATCATTAAGCAAAGAAAATATTATAAGCAATGATAATAAATTGTTTAGAAAATTGGTTTTCAACATGAAATAATTATTACTTTAATCTATATGAAAAGTGATAAAAAGTTAAAAATTTCAGGAAAAACCCGCATTCATGAAGTAATAATCCAGAAGAAGATAGCTATGAACATTTACAATTTGATTAAACAAATATTTTTACTAAATTAATTTAAATAATTACCTACTTTCAGTAAAAAGTGGACAAAAAGTTGAAAATTTCAGAAAAACCGCAACTTCGTAGCATTATTCTAAGAGAATATTGTTGGTAATAATAAGAAATTGTTCAAACAATTATTTTTGTTAACTTTGATTGATTATTACCTCACTCTACCTGAATCGTTGAAAATAAGTTAAAAAATTCAGAAAAAAACCTTGACTTTCTAACCCTCTTCTAAGCGAAAGTTGTTATGAACAATAATAAATTGTTTGAACAATTTAAATGTATTTTAAACAAACTGCGTTGGAAAAACCGAAAAAAATCATAATTAGGGCCATAAACTCAAAAAACTCATTTTCTCACTTATGGGGCTTTTTGGGACCCTATAAAACAGACTCATGGGGGTGATATATGAAAAGTAATATTTTATTCGCATTCCGTGAGAAGTTGTGAAGAGAAATGGTGAATTTTGAACTCGATTCACCTAATATTGAGAATTCTGAATAAAATTTACAAAAACGTCTTTTCTTCCTTATGGAAAATACGCGTTAAACTTTATGTGGCTTGAGCCACCTCTAAATATTTTTTTTTTCAAACAGAAAAATGCGTTCATTTTTTTGTGGATTGGAACAAATTGCCGGGTGTTGTGCAGAAAAATTCGAAACGAAATCTTCTTATGCATTTTTGGACCACCTTAATGCCCAGTTATTGCCACTTTCCTTTCATTGGTTACTCAATTTTATGAATGGAAAAACTGAAAAAATTACGAGGAGAACAGAAGCAGAAAGCTCACGAGTTTATTCAACGATGAGATTGTCCAACCTGAGAGTTACTTCATTTTGTACAATCTGCGAAAATTGCACACATTTTCCGAATCTTTGTAGGATTTTTGAAACAATCGACCTTAAAGTGGGACACAAGAGCAGAAAGTAAAAAAGGAACGAACCTGCATACAGCATTTCTGAAGCACAGAAATTGATGGACCGTATAAGAGAGGAAGCCGATGATGATGCTATCGAAACAAACGTTCATTCTCTAGGTTAACCTTTTGCCTTTCATACAATTCTTTTCTTGTCCATACATTAAAAAGTATGATATAATAGAGCGATATAGTATTTCACGGTTCAAAAACATAATAAAATTGTTATTTTCGTTTGCACAGGAACAGGGAAGTACTAATTTCGCACGGGAAAAGAACCAATCAACTATAAGTATACAATATACAACTGCTGTGTTCGACAGTTATGATTTTCTATGTAATCAACGATAGCAGAAATGTCAACTGAGTATGGGGAAAATTAAACCAATGATTCGAAAAATTGACATGGGTCAATCACTTGTGTATGGGACATTCACTACAGATTTTCGGACAGTATGGGTGAAACAAATAATTATTCATAATGTGTTTCATTTTGGACTTATTTTTGCTACGTCTCTTGTCATGAAGGTCCTATTCTCAATTTCAATTTTAGGCCTTTGAGCTTAAAGTTAAGAATGGATAGTCTTCACTTGCTGACAAGACTTTATATTATTGCAATAGCTCGCACATGGTATTAATAGTTTGTCTCTTATCCGAATGCATAGGTATCAATTTCAAGCAGAAATCAGACACAATTTAGAGCAAGAGCAAACTTAATTGGAGACTTTTTCCACCCATAGCTCTTTTCTGTGAGAGCTACGCTCGTATAGACTTATAGAGACAGACGGATCCGATGATCGCTCCCGGCAAGCTTAGAAAAATGGTAATGCGTAACGCATGCAAGATATCCGGAGTACTCATTTATTTAATTTTTTTTGAATACACCCTACAGCAGTGGCCTCCCAGGAGTTTTACGATCGTCATTTGCAATTTCTCGCTTGATTCCAGGAAAATAGTCTTTTACGAGTCACCGAGTAGATGCCACACTTGCATTTGCTCAAGAGAGATGGGAATACAGTTGTCCATAAAAGTAGAGCTACCAGGTGGCGTCCGCTGTTTCTCAACAAAAGTTGCACGGGAAAAGGGAATTTAAAATCAGAATTAGATGCAAAACCACCGCTTGGCGGTAATTCTAGTCAAAAACTTTACGCATTATGTTCTAGAATTACCTTAGGTAGAGTATAATCTGCATTAAAGAAGAAATTCATCGTACCGTTAATGCTAGAAACTTATTTTCGATATGAAAAATTTGAGAAATATGAATTTAAAGATTACGGAGAATCGCATCAAACTTCAGAAAGTATGTACGCATTATATATTGAAGTATATTATATATTTAAGGCGGACTCTCTAAGTTCGCACAATGGGATTGAAGATACCAGTCGTATGCCGTTAGGGCATTATTTTGCACCTCGAACGATTGAGAAAACGTCCCATATTTTCGCAAAACCACTGTTTTATTGGAGACCTATAATTTTTTCTAATCAGGCTTTTGTTTTATCGATTAGGCTACTCAATAACAGGAACATGAATTCGGACTTCTTTTTGAATTACAAGTTAGATGTTTTATCTCCTGCTGAATTCGAAAAGTCATGCGTCTATCATTTTTGTATCAGCATCGAAATCGTATCCCTGAAAAAATAGGATTAGGAAATAAATAGGGGACGAGCGAGTACAATAAGAACCACATGTTAAATTGAATTAATTAGTTATTATTCATACTTTATACAACAGTAATCATATTTAAGGTATTTTAGTTTTCCATAATATCTATTTTCGTACAAGGGTATTCATTAAATCGATAATTGGGGGAGGGTCTCTTTTGATGCCCTAAATAAACAATTTTCTCCATTTTTACACTCGTATCACAACATCGTATTTTACACAGATTCACTTACAATCTTACATTTTACAACCTAAGGGGTCCCGGCGCGCATTATTTACACACAATTGAAATCGATTCGCCATGCGACCCGTTTGCACACAATTGAATTTCGACTCCCACCGGAAATAAAATAATGCTTTTGAATTCTAGGGACTCGCAGCATTTTTTTATCTACTCTCTCTCTCTCTTTTTTTTACTTCTCTTTTTACACATTCTTCTAATCAAAAAGAGAGTACGCGCAAATTGAAAACCGTTTCGTCCAACCGTTTCTTAGGAACTAAGGAGTTTTCCTAAATTGTTTGTTCGCTCTTTTCACATTATTGCACCGAAAAAAGTATAAAAATTATAATTAAAAGGTCACATTCGGTAGAAGACGTTGTATTCACAATTATTTCGTTATGAAATTGGCGTTTATTTTACACTTTATTCAGAAAGTGTCAAACAGAGAATTTCTCGATTTTTGTACAACTAATTCAAAAGGTGCCTAAACCTGAGGAAACTGTATCAAGAATCTGAAATTTATAGGAATCAATCATTGTGATCTTGTCTCAATTTGAAACAAAAGAAACCTAGAAAATCTTTGTAATTTCTTGAGTTTTAACCAAAAATTTCTAAGCGTCTCTGCATCGAGTTTCAGTCGACTCAACATTCAAATAGACATTCAAATTTCGGATTTTTTTCACAATTTCCCTGAATCACAGTGAAAGTTAGAGTTGAAGTAGTAAATCCCAAAAAGTTCAAAATTTCGCTCTTTTAGTGATAAATCCTCTCCAAAAAGTTTAAATATACCAAGTTATCGTGTTTCGAAGTCATCAGTCATTTTCGATACGCTCACGCTAGTTTGAATGATTGCCATCGGTAATATAATCGACAATACTAATTTAAAAATATTTTTCATACCATTTTTTATCAAGGCCTTAAATTTTTTAAACAAAAACAAAAAAAAGTAGAGAAAGAGTGAGAAGGAAAAGAAAGGATCTGTCAGATGTCGTGTCTTGGATTTGGGTCAGCCGAGCCGGTCCTTCGTGTTTCCCGTAACTCGGCCGCAATCGTCTTTTTTTGTGGCTTTACTTCGAATTGAGTCTCTTTGAAGGCACATTGCGTAACGGGAAAACGCTAAGATGCTTTTGTATGGAAAAATTGATGAAAAAAAGATGTGTTCCGTTTTTCAGCTACATTACTAGACCATTCTAAAGATTTTGACTAATTTGACAAAAAGTGTCGCAATCATTTTAATAAGAATGACACACATAACCTTTGAATCATAGATAGAATGATACGGATGCGTGTGAAACGGACTACAGCGATCACCAAATTTTGTTTTGTTTTTTTTTTCTAAAGGAAGGTTGCTTTTTTGTGACCCTAATGAACTTCCGTTACAAACAATCCATCTTTATTTTTTTTCTCTCTTTCCCAACTCTACCTCTTCCAATGTCTTCCATTGCATCATCCAAACCAAGATTGCTTCGTTTGACTCACGAAAATGTCATTAGGATTTCTTTATTTCAACCGCCTTGAGGGACGAAAATTTTCCGCGTTTGTGCAACGTATCTTTTTGTCTTTCTTCATTCCCTCTTCGTGAGATCCAGCCACGAGATACAATTTAATCAGAAATCCAGCCAAGAAATTCGGAAAATATTTAGTGGTTCTCAAGATATGTCTCAAAATCTACAATCATCAGCTTATAATTTCTTTAAATTTATACCTCAATCTCACGTTGTACAAAAATTGAGGGTAATCCAGGCAGGAATCCGAAAATTACATGACGTTATGTTGAAAACTAAGCTTCAAGTTCAGTCAAGAAAATTCGAAAAATCTTGTAGAGTTCCTGAGTTATAACTGAAAATGACAAACCTTCATTTGGCCGGGTAAAACAGGGCGCAGACACGTTTGGACATTTCCAGTTATAACTGAGGAACTTGAGAAGGTTTTCTAAATTTTATAAGCTGAAATAAAAGAAGAGTCAAGTAAGAAAAAATTTTGCTTTTTTGTAAACAAGTTAGCGTGTTCTAAAGTTCTGCTAGAGCTACTAAGTGAAACTTAATCCAATGCTTAGTTTTCAGTCATAACTGGGAAAAAAATAAAGATTTTTAAATTTTTTCGACTCAGATTGAATTTGAACTTCAAAGATTTCTGCCTCAAAATTTGAGGTGTTGCTCACAATTTTCCTAGTTTTGTCACGAGTTGGAGTTGAGATGCAAAATTTGAATAAAATATTGGATCATGTGATGCAATCTTTTCAAAATCTTGTAAATATCTCAACTACTGAAAATCTCTACTGAAGCTAACTGCAACTCGACGCAGCGCCTAAATATATTGAGTTATAACTCGGAAACCAGTAAAAATGTTCATAGTTTTTCCAGCTTTAATTGAAAACAATTTTCAAGAGATTGTTTCCTATTAATTTGGACCATTTTTAACAACATTTCAAGGTTTTATTACAAGTTCAAGTAGACGTACAAAATTCGAGAAATCTCTCGTTTGACAAATTCGAAGACATCTTTAATTATTGATAGTCGTGTATCTTTTTGTTCGTGTCTTCCTTTACCCTGTTTTTCGAAAATCCAACCATAGGTTGTTTAATTTGTAATTTTGAATGAAATTAAGACTGACCAATGTTCTCCTCCAAATTTTCGGAATCGACCAATCTACCCTGACTGGATCTTACGGATTCAACATAAAATCGCAAATGATTTCATAAATCTTCGACCTCATAAATTTACATTATTTGCAATAGCTGACGCCTTTCAACAATACCTGCAACCGTAGAGAATACATTAATTCGCGTTCCAAGATTGATTGAATTTCATTTTAGTGGTGACACAAGACTAGAAATTTCAATTTCGAAAAACATACATACTCCTTATTCCAATAGTAATAGATTAAATCAATGTTCGATGCATCATCTTGAACAGGTTTTTAATGACTTCGATTAAAACTTTCCTTCTATTGGTCGAATTTCCAACAATTTGCATTCGCGATCAGACGAAGACGCATTCATTTTTTGAGATCTTTATCTCTTTTTTTGTACATTATCACTCGACAAACGCCTTTCGGGCACTGGTCACTCGATATTTCATCGTCCATAAGACCCATCGGTCCTTTGCAAGCATTTCTTCGGAAAGAAGCTCGAGCGCACTCATTTTATGTGACGTTTTTACAACCGATAAAGTCGAGGTTTCAATTAATTTCACCTATCTTTTGAATCACAATGTCACATCTCAGCGACTTTACGATTCTCGTAGACAATAAGACAATATTAACATTTTACTCGATCTCTCGAGGCTATGTGTACACTTTGGGCACTGGGTGTCCTTTGGGTTACGAACATTCTAAGCGTCTCTGAACAAACGTTCAGTGGGCTAAACATCTTCGTTAAACTGCGGGCCACACTCTGTAACAAACAAACAAAAATTTTGGTTAAATCAGGGAGAAAATTTTCATGAATATATTCAATCTCATCTTTCTACAACTATCATCAATCATCGTTAATCTGATCAGATTGAAGTTAAAAATTTTTCGTTCAATAATTTCTTCAATTTTAGTTAAAAGAATAAATAAAACAAAACTTCGGGAATATCACAATTGTCTCGAAATTACCAGAAATGGTCCCAAGGGCTGATATGGGACATTATTTCTCAACTGTCCCACGTTCAAAACTGATGTTCTTTGATTTACATTTTCATCAGGATTCTTAGAAGAATTTTGTACATTGTTTATGATATTTTCTGGTTTGAAATAAAAACAAATTTTTTTACCATTACAAAAATAAATTAAATTTTTCGCTTATACCCTTCCGCAATTTCGGTGACGTTGATTTTTTTATGAAAGTCTGAAAACGAAGCTCAACTTTCTTAATTTGAAAAATGTGAATAACTCTGATTTTAAGAAACACCCTCTGAACTTGTCATTAATCACATTCTACTTTTCATTTATTCACGAAACATTAATCAATTCCTCTTAACGATGGACTATTATTTCCGAATGAGTGACTTACAATAAAAATGGAGAATAGTGCACCGTAAGGAATTATTTAAAAAAAAAAAACTACTGTCAGTTCTGGAAAAACCATTTCTTATTTTTCTTATGACCAATAATTAAAAGTTTTTAAACAATTAGTATTTGTAACTATAAAACCGAATTATAAAACTGCTACTAATCATGAAAATACAACTTTTTTTAAAATACGAAATTGATAAATTCAAACAAACAATTGATAATTATTTTTGGAGAAGTAATTATAGCAAGGAATAATTATAATAGAAAGAATCATCGATTTCGAAAATAACACTGTTTATCTTATCTAAAGACAGCACTTTCTCCTTCTGATTTGTTCATGAAAAATTATTTTGAAAATTTTCTTATTCGAGTTTTTTCATCACAAAGAAGTCGAGCATTTTAAGGACTTTTAGAAGAGTTTGGTCAATGCCCCAATTTCGAGTAGAGTTGATTATATGATTTATTATTGAATAATGTTGGAAAAATTCGCTGATGTTGTAAATAATGAAATAGTATAGACGAATAATAATAATTATCAATTCTTTACATGAATCACATGTTTAGGAGTTAAAATCATAACTCTTGACGGAAATTTCCTGTTTGAAAGTGAAAATTATAATTTTCCATGGGAATGTCTAGTCTTAAAGTAAAAAATATTTCATTTCTAACATTTTACAAAACAATTGACCGGAAGAGTAATTTGCTGTTTCTTAAGTTTCGAAGAAAAAGTTGGAAGTTTCGGTAAATTATTATTATTATTATTATTATTATTATTATTATTATTTCGTCGAAAATT
>WSXT02196517.1:13760-35005 GCA_011762715.2 Neuroterus valhalla
TCTTTTTGGATTTTAAAATCAAATATCTCGACTTTGTTTTATGGAAAAATCATGTTTTTGGCTTATGAATTTGGTTGCAATTTTTTTCTCCCTCAATGAAATCTTAAAGGAGTTGAAAATTTAATTTTCTCCTTCAAAATTTGACATTTTTCGCTGAATAAATCATATATCTGTACTCTTTTGTTGACAATTCAATCCTTTTGATAGTAAATTCATCTTTTTGACTCAACAAATCTGCAATGCGTGTCAAATTTTTCTTGCCCTCCACTGAAAATTCTTTTTTGGTTTAAAACTCAACACTTTTTTTGGGAAATTTATATTCAAGGGTTTAAAATTCAACTGTTTCGATTATAATCCGTCTTTATGGATTGAAAATTCAACAACTCGGTTGAAATCTCCTTTTTATTGACAGGGTTTTTTCGATTTAGGTCATCCCTTTAGTTTATATTTCTTTATTCGTTTGATAGTTCGCCTTTTTGATGGAAATTTCATCTTTCTTGGTCCTTATTACAACCGTTAGGTTAAATCATTATATATAATTATTATATAATTTTTATATTCCAATTATGGTTTCAAATATTTTCATAGAAAATTTTCCTTCCCGATAGCATGCTGTGATTTATTTTCAAATAAAATCTCTTTCGTTCGAGATATGAGTTATTCCATTGAAAATTAAACTAATTGGTTGAAAGCTAAACTACCTTGTTGGAATTTCATCTTTCTGATTTGAGGTTCATATCCACGTTGAGATTCCCCTTTTCGATTGAAAATTTTGTTTTTAGAAAAGTTTTTTTTCTTTTGTTTCTGGAAATATTCAATGTTGTCGAATCAATATTGTTGAAGTGTGGAATTTTTCATAATATTCGTAATATTACTATCTATGTGGAAATTTGGTTGCTCTGCTATGTTCTTATACTAATTGAGATACTGAGAAATACTTTTAAAATGAAGGCAAGAGTCAATGAAAAGTCTTTCATGCCTGAATTTCTCATGAATTATCGTTATAAAATATTGGAAATACATTTACATAAAACTTATATTATGCTTTCTATGGTCAAATTAAAAAGAAATCTACCGTTTCCCTGAGAAAATAACGGGAAAGTCGCCTCATGAATTCAAAAAAAATTCCATAGTGGGGAAAAAAACTTCGCATTAGATCAAATTTGTAGAAGACTTTTATGACACGCGAACTCAACCAACGTCTAAAATTCACATCCATTAAAAATTTTCATGAAAAATACGTTCCTTGCTAACTAAGTATCTTATTTCCATACTTTCTCGGGTTGCCCTAAATAACTGAAATTTATTTAAGGCAGTTAGAAAATTTCTATAATAACGAATATTCCAATTTTTGGAATGTTCGAATTTTCGATAATCATCCATGCGTGCATAAATAAACAGATATCAATAATAATAACAGTTGGAAGAATATTCTAGAACTAAGAAACATGACAAATCATGATGACATATACGAGGGCATGATTGTACAACAGTTTTGCATCATTGAAGAAATGAGAAAACAATATTGCGCATCTACTAGTTTCATTGTCAAAGTGAATAAACAAAAAATATTTACAAGTTTGATCTGTTCCTCCAAAAAAATGCACTTGACATGAGTCACGTACACGTTTTAATATGAAAAACATTTTGAGGGTCAAGAACACGTACAGAGTACATCCCCAGCCACGGCCCTATTACGCACCTGTTATCAAAATACCACACATGGAGCGCGTGACAATGAGGTCAATTTCAAGTGGAAAAATTTCTAAAATTTCATAATTCATGATCATAAGTAGCAAAATTATAGGCTATAGGGCGCTTATAATTTTGCTACACTGTCAATTATTCATAAAAAAAACTTTTTGAAATCATTATCATGATTCCGATTCAAAGTTGTATATTATAATCACTTTAAGGAGAAAATATGTTTTGAGACGCATTAGGTTTGATATGCTTGATTTAAAAAAGCAACAAATTCGAAATAATCTTATTATGATTTTTAGGGTATTGCATGGTCTCGTTTCGAGGCCAGCCGATTTTTTACATAAAAATTTGAAGTTGTCCTGTTTCCTTCCCTTGAATCTGAAATCATTCAATTTTTCAAGCTTTCACTTCAAAATCATTAAATTTGAATTTGAAAACATGCATTTTCAAACTCCGAATCTGCAACAATAAAATCACAAACTTTTCTAACTGAAAAATTTTTATTAACAAATTATGATTTCAAACTCAACTTGAAACTACTCACTCTCAAAAGGTTTTTCCAGGACTTATCGAATTTCGAATTGAGAAAGGTTGAATTCCTGTTGTCCCAGTTTTGAACTTTGTACTAAAAATTCCATACGTTCAAGCATTTTATGAAATTATTGATTATATGAATTTAAGATTTTTCTAAAGGTTCGTCATTTTAGTTTCAGCGTCAACTATAAGGATGTTGAATTATACGTCTTCTCTGTCTTTGAAATTCAACAATTTGGTGAAAAACTGGACTATTTTGTTGAAAATTACCATTTCGTTGAGAAGTCATCCTTTTTTATTAGAAGTTAAGCTTCTCTAGAGAAAATTCTACTGTTTCGGTTTCGAAATTTAGGAATCCTGTTAAAAAGAGGGTATTTGGTTGACGAAATCATCTTTTTTTGTAGACCATCAATCTTGTTTGTTGAATTCATCGTTTAAGACGAAGATTCCACTATTTGGGTCCACGTTGTGATCAGCAATTAACTGCATTGTTGCAAGTTCATATATATAGTTTTAACTTTTACAGATTGAGAATTCAACTCTTTTGTTGAAAATTCGTCTTTTTGAAAGAAAATCAATTTTCCTTATTAGAATTAAACTATTTGGTTGAGGATTGTACTATTCTGTTAGAAATGTCCTATTTCTTGATGAATTTGAATACTTAAATATTTTTTATTTTACCCTGGTTCGTGATGAATATTTTTTGATACTGAAAAATTAATATCTGTTTTTGGTTGGAAACTTAGGATTTTTGTTCAGTTTAGGATTCCACCATTTGGTTTAAAATCCATCTCTTCTGATGAAACTGGACTATCTATCCGAAAAATTATCTTTCATTATTGAAAACGATATTCATTGTTGCAAATTTAAATAATTTTTAGTTCAATGTTTGGAAATAGAAGGAAAAGCATTAAACCTCTCTCAACTTGAAACTTAATAGGCTCGAATTGAAATCTTTTAAAGAACAATATCTTCGAACTAAGTTTGAAATTATAAAACTTCGAAAAAAAATCTTGCTCAAAAACGTCAAATATCGATTACTTTCAAATTCAAAGATTGCAAATGCATATTTTCAATATCACATTAATTCATTATGAACTGAAACTTTCAAAAATTGAATGATTTGAATAAAATTAGAAAAATATAACATCTTCAGAAAAAACTTCCCCAGTATGTGTTACATAATTGATGATAACAATATAATAATTATCAAAGTCTTTTTGAACTGAATATTAATTTTAGATCTGATAATCAGTCAATGTATACCCGTTTTGAATTATCACTCGCTTATCCTATGAGTTTTTTGGAAAGATGTTTCTTATACGAGGGTAGAGAGATTTCGTGGGTAGGGACCAATTTCATAAAAGTATTTTGGTACCATTACGCTGTGATGTCACGAATTACCATTACACTGACAGTATTATGTACTTTAGAACCTGATACCGGTTGAAATTTGTACGCTTGTCTAAAGAGGGATATATGACACCTGTTGAAATTTTCACGAGCAAAGTTTGAATCGCAAAAATGAGTTTACTTCAGCGATTTATGCTATTTCATCATCGTTCCGTAATATAAGTACAGATGATCTGATTTTTGCGATTCAAGTTTTCTGGAACTGATAATTATGAAGGATTTTCGAATGTACATAAGCTGGTGGAAAATTGTGTAAGAATTGCCTTTTAAATGTGACATCAAAGACATGCGTCAACGATCCTAATATACTCTCACATCTTCAAAAGATGTAAATAAGGGCGGACAGCGATGCTTGTGGGTATAGGAGAAGGGAACGCGAGAAAGATTGAGGGAAAGAGTGCCGAAATCTTTAGGGAGTTAAGAAGTATGGTAAGGGTGGGTTGTCAATAGGAGAAAGTTTTTTAATGGCTAGAGGTCTTAGGCAGGGATATCCGCTAAGCCCGCTCTTGTTTAATACTTATTTTGGATTTAGGGGAGAAAATTGAGAGGAAGGGATAGGAAGGAGTAAGGCTCCTTAGTAAGGAAAAATATATACACTAGCATATGCGGCCGATACAGTGCTCTTAGCGGATAGTGAGAAAGAAATGGCGGGTTTGATTACGGGAATGAAAAAACACTTAGAGAGAAAAAAACTGTGACTTTATATGCAGAAAAAACTAAAGCGATGAGGTTTGGAGAGGGGGACGAAGAAGGAAAAAAGATATAGCCGGATGAAAAGGTAAAGAGTTAGAGGAGGTTAAGGAATGTAAGTATTTTGGTTTCATAGTGCAGGAGAATGGAAAGAATGGAGACCCAATAGGGAAAAGGATTAAGAACGGGGTAGGAGGAATGAAACAGATATGAGGAATTGAAAAAAGAAGATTGAAAGACGACTGGAAGAGGCAAATCCCAGGTCCTTAACTTCATACAAGACGTAAACGACCGTTCTTGTTTAAGGTCCACATACTATCTTGTCCGACAGCGAGAGGAAAGCAAGTTTCCGCGTTTTAGAACATACAGAGCGCAAATCGTAACTTTGAAATAATTTTTTACTACATCAGTATGAACTAGTAAGATTCAGCAATTTGGATTCTATAGAGATGAAAAGGGGTTGGTGGAAAACAAGAAGGGAAGGCGATAGAGGGGTGCAACTGAATCGTCCGTCGTGCCCTCAACTTTTTTCATCCTCTTCCCTCTAGAGGTTTGGAATCGATTGGTTCCGCTTCTCCAAAACACAGCGGAAACAAGCGTTTTTGCTCTGCAGAGGACGAAATTTTTTTGTAGAGAATTTATCCTATTGGTTGGGAATTCAACATTCTCAGAAGACGATTTTTTTCTTCATTGAGTGGAAAATCATTTTGCGCAATTCTATACTTTTACGTGAAGATCATCACTAAAAATAAGTTGTTTTTCCTCGTTGTTAAATCGATGACAAACTTCATAGTCTTCAAGACACGGGTCAATATTATCCGATTTCACTCAAAAAGCGGAAAAGACAATTTCTTGTATCCATTTCGAAAGTGTCATGGCATGTTTTTGGCGCGCAAATGTGGTGCAGAGGTTTCAAATCAGTTGAGGTGTCACACCCTCTGAAGCACCGATGACAAGGATAATCATTTTATCTGAATATTTTGGATAGAGCTTGGATAGTTTTCTCCCGCTCGTCGAAGAGTAAATTGTCTGATCTCGTATGTTTAATAGGGACCATTGTCGAGAGCATCTATTTCAAGTAAATTCGGTACTCCTCATTCTTTACAGTTTACTCTATTTTTCTTAAAGAGTTTGGCAAGGCAGGTTTGCGGTCAACATCACAAGAGCGACAAAGATGATAGTGATGGACTCTTAGGGCCGTATTGTTTCTGTGCGTATACGTCGTTCCTGTGTTCCCTTTGTTTTTGAATTGAGTCCAGATGATTTAGGGAATGTATGCGTCGACTCATCTGACAAGGATCGATTTTATAGAACTTTGTAAAAGTTCCCGTGAATAACCTTGACTCCAGGTTGCTCTCGGAAGTTTTTTGCCTTCGCGACCTTCACATGTGCTTTTAGAAATGAGGCATCTAGATGGAATGATGCATTTTCGTCACCTCAGACGTAAGGATTCAGGCCAAGGTCTCAGCCACTCAGCAGGCAGAGCTCAGGAGAATTCGATGTAAAAGGCATTCGAGATTGAAAGCCCGCGTCTGCCTCCACGGCGTATGATGTATGAACACGGTGGATTTTCCTGTTTACCTATAAAATTGTGGTGTGGATACGTCGGTAGGTAAGGGCCCCGATAAGTGTCGTCAGCAGCACTGACTCGCGTGGTCCGCTCTCTTGGCGCACAACTACATTCTCACTGGACTCATACATAGGACCAGTCAATTTCTCTCAGTGGACTGTGCTTTCCCGCGACGAGAATCGCAAATTGTGTGTGACCATCATCTTGTGAGGAATCTAAGGATCGAAGCAGACTGCCGGGAAAGTATCTAAGATGCTGGTGTTGTGCGGGAAAAAATAATATAGCGACCAGTCTCGCTGTTGCTAAGCAAGTCTCGCCGACATTGTCTGCTTCCTGAGCATTTCTGCAATCTGGAATATTCATATTTACAATGAAAATATTTATTTCCTCAGCCCAAGGGTGAGTCATTTGAAATTTTCTCGATCTAAGGATCCCTCAAGACCCCGGATTTTTCTTAGATTTCTCCTATTACGTTAAAGAAGACTCAAAAGCAAATAAATATGTAAAAATTATAAAAGAAGCCCATGATACAAAAATGCTCATTTCAGTGAGCTCCATATCTTAAATCGTGCATAATCTTGCATTATGTTCTACCGTTTCTGATAGATATATATTGAGAGACAAATTCACGATGTGATTGCTCTGGATAGCATCCGACATACTTTTCTTCCACGTGGTCTGTTTTCAACTAACAACCCATGAAACGAAAATCCATCCATTTGCTTTGAAAAGGTTTCAAAGGCTTCCGGATTGCGTGTCTGCCACTGAAATCCCAGATTGCCACCAATTCGTTTTTAGAAGAATTTCACTCGTTATTTTTTTTCTGACTTACGAGCCACGAAAGCCTTTATGTCTTTTAGAACTCAAATAGCAATCTGAATCTAGTAGCCTTATGTATGATATCTTCCAATCTCTCGTCAATTTATGAATTAAAGAAATCGTGTGGAATATGGACCGTCTCATTTCAAAAGAGGGAAGCTCATAGGGTTACCGACTCGGTGAGTAGCTTGGCCCGGAGATATGTGTTGACCGGGGGGGGGGGGTCTTGAAAAAATGTCAACAAATGTTTTTGTGAAGATTTGCCGTAGTCAAGTCCTAACGTAGTCAGCAACGACTTGTCTGACGATGGTATAAATCATTTTTTTTCTCATTTTATCACCGGATCTTTGTAAGAAGAAAAACCACTACCAGGCTGGTGGTGAAACCCGGAGAAAAAAGTTCTCACACGGAGACCCGGAGACCGATCCTGAAACCCGTAGTCTCCGGGTCAAACCCTGAGGGTTGGTAACCCTAGAAGCTCATCCAATTTGACTCTGCCCAAAATGGTCATTGCACTATATCGCAGATTCAAAGCTGCTAAAGAAAATGACCAATAGACATAGTAGCAAGCTAAATCAGTTTTCAATTTTTGAATCTGCAAATGACAGATACGTAATTCACAGAGTCGTCATTCCAATGGATTCTTTTTTCTTGGGAAGTAGCAGAAGAGTCGAAAATGCAAGTTGATATAATTATCTCCATTTCGAGTATGAAACTCACTGTCCTCTATCTTTCTGCATTTTTTTGATTAGGATATTTCCTCGATATGTATTATATCAGTGAATTGATGTGCTCAAAATTACATTTATTCATTTTTTTAAATTAATAAAAAATAATGCCTGTATAAGAAAGCGGGCACCCAAAAACTTAAGTCACGGCACTCGAGGGTAATGAAAATAGTTCCGGTGCATCTGTCTCTGACCTCTGTTCCTTACAAGTGATAAACTCGCTTTCCCAGTCAATATTTATTAATTTTTCAAATTTCATCACTCAACGTGAAGCGTGCTCTCCGTACATTGCGTACGGTACAATGTGCACCAAGAGTAGAAGCCAGCGCTTGCGGACCGCTCATGGCTCTACAATCAATAATAATAATAAAAAGAACTAGAGAAGGAGAGAGCGAGTAATAACCCTGTAATGGAGCCTCGTAAGCTTACAGGCTATCTGGTTTGCATTTGACCAGGCTACCGGGCGCGTCTTTGGGTTGCGGATAGAGGGTTTTTCACCTAGAGCTTGTGCTGGAATTAGTTGAAAAACTGAATAAGTTGTCGCGAACGATAGTCCAGAGATGGTCCCAAAGAAAGAACTCGAGGAGAAAGGCGTGAAAAACCGTGCCAAGGTCTGCGTGACAACGGAGTGTGGTGTCATAAAAGGTCTCTCTAGGATATCAGGTCGCCTCCTAGAGTAATTAGAACTTAATCCTGTGGGTGGTGTTTTACAGGAGTGGAACGTATATATCCCTAGCTATTCATGGGACTTTATATCGATGACGATTTCCGGAACAGAAGTTTATGTGAGGAGTTGTTTGGAGGAGAATTCAATGTGAAGGACCATCCCGTTGAAAATTGAGCAATTCTTTCTGTATTAAGAGAACATGTGGCTTTCGATCAGAGACGGTGTAGAAAAAGCGGAACATATGTTCTATGCGCTGAAAGTGAGGCTTGATATCGCTTAGGGGGCAGCCGACAACTTTTTTAGAAGAAATTTGGAGAGATCTCCGTGAAAAGTTTCAGAAGTTGGAGCATTCCAACAAGAAGTCAGAGGTAAACACTCTGGTGATCCAGACAGATAAAGATGCCGGGACAGCCCTTGTCTCCACCCAAGGGAAGAGGCTGACAGAGCCCACTGAAAGTCCCTTGGAAAACAGCGCAAGGAGACCTGCGCCAAAGGAGATGATGATAGGGGTACAAGTGCTTGCACTCCTAACTTCGTGTTCTCTAAAGAAGTTAAGGCAAACTGACAGGCTAAAAAAGAAGGTGCCTATAGATATGTCCCGTGCGGCAGGCACGGGACACAGGAATACTGATTGAGGTTCAGAGTAAAGCAGAAGGCAGGAAGAAATTGTCCTTTGCTATCAAGTAAGTGGCCGGCAACAAGAAGAACGTGCGCAAGACAGTTGACCTGGCAACTTCGATGATGAAAGACAAAGTCGAAGAGGACTTGGAGAACCACTGTGGTGAATCTGAATCTGCAACATACAAGGTGAATCTCACAAAGAAGACCTTCAGGTGAAACCAGAAGACTCACATGGAAATAAACACGGAAAGTGATACGCGGCTACTGCGTACAGCACACTTTAAAGCTAGGTGGGTATCCTGCCGCATGAGAAAGAAGGTGAAAGTTACCAGGGGTTACTGCTGCCAAGGCTACAGCCACGTGGCAGCCGCCTGCACTAGTTCTTATAGGATTGTTAACGAAGATGCAGTACAAAGCGCCATAGGTCTGTGAACTGCAGTAGCAACAGCAACACATAAAGGGGGATGCCTTAAGGAACTCTAGGTTGAACCAAGCTGGCTATGGACACCATCCAATGCATCCAGATGAGTCGACCGTGCTCACCCAAGATGTCGCTGGCCGACGAGGCATTCCCAAAAGAGGATCAGGAAACACGAATCCATCTGGAGCTCAAGCAGACAAAAAACTGCACCCCCTTAAGTAATGTAAAAGAGGTTTCTGAGAGGGACCATGACAAGAAGAAAATATTGGTTTTGTTAGTAGGTAATGGAAAAAACAACATCCCTGCATCTTCATCATCATCCAAAGCCCCACTCTACCGAGAAGTGTGTCTCCTCTCGATCGTCTGTGTTCGGCCTTTCTACTATTCCACAAAAAAGAAAATACAGTTTTGGGCGATAGGGTTTCAGAACGTTCAAGTAACTGTGAAGCTCTGAGTTAGAACATGGTGCAGAATTTCTAGTATAAGTATCTTACAAGTGTGCACCCTGCATTGGCGATGTGTTCTCAACAGAATGATCGAACATCCAGATCTAATGTCACCCTAAATTTTTATGGCGAAGTCAGACCTTTTCTTGATGAAATTCAGATCATTGACTACCGTGAGCGCATGGATATTGCATTTTTTGCGCTACACGTTTCTTGGATACATTATTCTATAGAGATTCCATATCCGACCTGTAAGTAATTCTAGGACCGAACGATCTAGAGAGAAATGCGATTGAAGGTGGCTGACGAGAATCCTAAAATGAACCCGATATGGATGATTATCACTTTTTAACGGTAGTGTGAGGATTTCAAGTTTAAGAGCTCATTTTTTGGTTGTACATTCTTGCAAAAACGAACTGATCTCTCAAAAAATCTCTGCTATTAAAAATCTTGAATTTCGAAGTCTATTTTCCTGTAGGCTATTTCCAAAACATAAACAGTATTAATTTGAGCAAAACTCAAGAAGTTTTCAAGAAATATTTCCAACGTTTTGGGTCCGCCATCTAGAATTTCCTATTTGAAAGTTCATTTTTAAAATTTGCGAGCCATAACACCCGAAATATGTAAACTGTACGAAGAAGTGTGAACGTTCTGAACTTTTGGCCAGATTTTTCTGGTTTTCGACGACGAATATTGCGATACTACTGTGATACTGAAGTATAAATCCATGGAATATGGTTTGTTTGAAATTCAGACTAGAAAAAATGATCCAAAAGTGAAGTTAGAAGTTGTAAGGGGTCAGAGAATAAGAACGCGTGATTCGTGTGTCAATAGAAAAAAGTGTATTGACCTCTTCACACCGAGAAAAGATCCTTTTTGTTGGCGGGTTACCTAATTGTAAAAAAAAGGTATTGTTAGAGGGACAAGCACAATATCAACGAGAAGATAGCACCAAACTCTATCGATAGTAAGCAAAATGAAGGTGTTGAGTAAGCACCACAAGACGATCATACAGAAAGGTGACCTGGACCAGGACAGCATGACCAGGGCCGTACAGGATTCGAGATCACCCGCGAACACGACAGTTACTATTATAGGGAAAAAATCTCCAACCCTGAGAAAGTTATGATGGGTCATTTCCGTGGATTCTGAAACAGGAATTGGTGGTAACACAAGTTTTACGACAGGTCTCTTCAAAAGACCATTCGCCGTCTTCAAGGAAACAGAACGGATTTGACCATCTGGATGTACCGGAGCTACTAGAGCCAGAGGGCACTCAGTGAGAGAAATCTTCTCCTGAAGAATCAAAACAAGGTCTCCAATTTTGATCGGAACGTTAACCTTCCGCTATTTAAGACGAACTTGTAGCTCGTGAAGATATCCCGATGACCATCTCTTCCAGAAGGTTTGAAACATCTGAATCAAAAGCTGCCAGCGCTCTCTGGGTGTCAGCCTTGCAGCTAATAATGAAGACCCTGGTATCGAGTAAGTTTGCGAGCCGATAAGAGAGTGTACCGGAGTCAGCGCTACGTAATCGCTGGTATTGCCCTTCAAGGACTGAATTGGCCTTGAATTGACACAGGCCTACAGTTGCGCGAGAAAAATGGACATGTCCTCGAAGGTGAGAGTAGTGTCTTTAATACCACGATGTAGATGGTGTCTGACCTCGGAAAACAGTACCATTGTCGCTGTAACGAGGACGGCTGTCACCTCGTCAAGCCAAAAAGCATACGACCAGAGATGATCCAATATTTTCTCCTTAAGTAAGACAAAGTTAGTTGAGGACTACCATGTAACATAAACTGATGTACATTTCTGATGATTGAGGTTGTAATTCACGAGTTCTTGAGGCAAGATGTAAGGACATCTCTCGTTGTAATCTAGAACGGCATGAGTTAGTCGACCTCCCAGTCTCAGCGGTCCATCAGTATCCAAAAAAGGGTAGTAGTTTCAATAATGGAGTCGATTTTGAAAAATCAAATTTCTTTGAACCTTTGATCCTCTGGATGGGTTCAAATCCGCTGAAACATCTTCTCGAAGTCGATGGTGGAGACTACCGGATACATCCTTTATCGTAGGATGACATCTTCCTGTTCCGTTTGAAGCTTTGGCTCAGAATGCAACAGGTCGTTCAAGGACACCCCTTGGTCTGTGTTTTAAGAAGCGTAGAAGGCAACTCGCAATTTAGTGCTTGATCTGCTCTCCTTCATCACACAATGATGTGGCAAGAAGTAAACCTGATTGGGCTCTAGATCATCTTTATTAGAGACAAGTTCCATCTCTCCCAACCCTGCGTACTCCTTGAGAACGCCTGAGTATTTTCTGCATAATTCGGGGTCCCGCCGGAAACGTCTTTTCATCTGGACGAGAGCCCAGTAAGTGGTCAAAGGTACGTCTTCCTGGACGACGAATCACCGTAGCAAGTTTGGGAGATCATAATTTGCTGTAGTTTGCAAATCCACTAGAGAATTCTTAGTGAAACCAAACTCCCCTAATAGGAGCCCTGAGAGAATCCAACCCGACGAAGTTTGTTGAGCTGTTAGCTGGGAGCGTGTGCCCCCTCCCCAACCGACCGGCTGCCAGTGTATAAAAGCATCCGCAGCACCGCTCGGAGGACAGTTTGCTGAGAGCTGCAAACCGACTCCGGTCGAGGTGCAGAGCTTATCGATACTCACTGTTTTCCTCGGTGAATGACGCACCTACACCAGGGCGACCGGGAAACCGAAACTCTTCTCTACGGGGACGAAGGAAGTTCCACCCGATGCACGACCGAATGGGGCGCCCATGGCCGTGTATCGAACAAGAGGATTTGTTGGCTCTACACTCAAACCAGTTCTGGAATGACCTGGATTCCTCGTAGCCGCGAAAGCCCCTTCACTGGGACAAAGGGAGATCCACCCGATCCACGACCAAATGGCGCACCTATGGCCGTGTATCGGGCAAAAGGATTTGTTCGCTTTACATCTTAACCAATTCAGGATCGACTTGGACTCCTAGTAGCCGCGAAAGACCCTCTACGAGGACAAAGCGAGGTCCACCCGATCCACGATCAAATGGCGCACTTATGGCTGTGTATCGGTCAAAAGGATTTTGAGGCTTGATGCCGCTGAAACCAAACCTGGAGACTCCCTCCAGGGGCCGATAAGGTAGATTCCTCGCGGGAGATTCAAGTTAAACACACTCTCCCCCTCACCTCTTTCTCTCTCCGCACCGTACCGCTTACCGTTAAGAGAGGAGGGCGGGCTCAGGAGGTGACATCCGCCTCGCCTCGTCGACGATCTACAGGGACCGCAGTAAGCTCCGGCTTCCGCATAACCAAACGCTGTTCGATCACTCGCACCGTATGTTCTCTTCTCTCACTCGCATTTATACTTAGAGTCACACACCTACTTGTTGCCGCGTCTACATTACATCTACACTTAGAATTAATTCATAATGTTACACCACACACACACACACACCTTACACACTCACGATGAAACACAACACCGTCACACTCACAATAGTTTTAATTAGATTTGTATCTTATAGGAGAATAAATCCATTTATTTTATATTCTCATCATGAACTCCGAGTTCCTAATTTATCCCCAAATCTCGACCTGGCTGACTGAAGCGTCCGCAGTGATAAATTAGATGAGAAGTGTAACACCTTCTCGTTACATGTCGCCCGAGCAGGGACCGCTTTTATTTTTTTTCCTAAGTGACAGAAAGTGCACATGTCGTTTCCCCCACCGTAAGTTTTTCCCCCACTCTTCCGGAAACTATCTCTAAGCCCCTTCAAACAGGGTATAAGATGAGGAGCACTGGCTGCAACAGGAAAGTCTTTTCTTGAAGCTCGAACCGCAAACGAGCCTCTGATTCGCCAAGCTTGCCGTACCGCTGACAAAAGAAAAGTATTTTTTGTCGTGGAATTCATCACTTACCGCTGAAGCAACCTTTCGCTTTCCACCGTTCTCCGAGGCAATAAGATTTCCTCCCCATCGAAGCCTGACTACGACGACGCTCTTCACCGCCTCCTCAACGACTCTACGAAAGCCGCCATCATGCTGGGAATGACTTGGGTTTACCATCTGCATAAAGAGAGAGTAGTGGAGATACTGTATGAACACAATGTCGATCATGAGGGATCACTCACTGTACTTCGACAAAGGTTGGTTAGCTTTGGTACGGCCAATCCTACACTGTTCCCTGAAGCTCCCAAGGATGATCTGTATTATAAAGAGGATCTGGACCGCATGAGGCATCACATGTAGCTCGACGCCATGCTCCAAGAGGCGCGAAAACTGGTCACATCTTCACCGCAATAACCGCCTTCGGGCCAACGACCGCCACCTGTTCAGCAACCGCTTTTAGAACAGAAACCGCCTCTACTTCAGCGACTGCTTCCGGACAAGCAACCTCCTCTGGTTCAGCAGCCGCCCTCAGATCAGCAACCCCCTTTGATTCAACATCCGCCTCTAAGTCAGCAACCGCCCCCGCTTCGACAACCACCTTTGGCGCAGCAGCCACTTCAGGCTTGACCTGCGGACATGGCCGTATCGACACTTTGGAGGCAAGAACGTCTGCAGTTCCTCGAGAGGTTGAAGGAGTTCCAAAAGGCTTACGCCTTCTCCCATGCACAAATCCTGAGAGGGTTCCTGGAACTGCTGCGAGGAGACGCACAGTTATGGGTCCGCAACTGTGCTTCTGAAATTTCAACGCTCACAGAGCTGGAAATGGCCCTGCGGAAGTTTTATCTTCCTCCTTAGGAACTTCGACAGCTAGATCAGCAGATCTGCAACCGACAACAAGGGGCGGACAAAGGAGTTAGAGACCTCGTCGGCCCGCTACTCACGCTGACTCGACGCCGCGGTGAGTTTTCTCAAGAAAGGACCATGGAGGCCTTTTATTACAACATGCAACCAGAACTACGGTGGAACATCTGACTACCGGATGTGGCATTGCCCGACGAGCTAATAAGACGGGTCGAGGAAATTCAGGAGGCGCAGCAACAAGCTAGGGGAGAGCGGAGTGACCAAAGGTCCACCGTTAAACCATCACGCCAGCACACCGCTAACATCACACTAGCATACGATCCTTACGAAGCTTGCTGGCAGTGTAAGCAACGGGGTCACATCATCCCAGGAGTCACAGATTTTCATTCCGATTATCATCGGATAAATCAACATCGACGCTTTAGTGGATCCGGGATCCGTCTGCTCTTATGTTGACAACGCAAAGGTCCACCGCTGCCTTACCCAAGGCTAGATAAAGCGACTTTACGATACGATCGCCCTTATGGCGGATGGCACCGAAACTACGCTCAGCGACCGCTTTCTGAGCATTTGTAGTCCATTGGAAAAACCATCGAAGCCGAAGTATCAACTCTACACAGTCTCAGCCATCCGATGCTGCTGGGCATCGATCTTCTACTCTCTCTCTCTCTCTCTCTCTCTCTCTCTCTCTCTCTCTCTCAGGCCTAGACGTCGGCATCAATGGCTTGAATGTCTTCCCACCGCACCGCTGCCGAACAAGGGAGGTCCTAAGCACCGGAGGGCCGGTACCGATTACCGAGCTAGTGCCAGGGGAGAAGAGGATGGCCTAAAAATTCCTGGAGTAACAATTGCGGCGTTAAGCATCTGTTAAAGGCATCACACTGCTCACTAAGCATCACATCAGACTCGAAGACCCAACGCCGCTGAAACAAAGGTACAGACCGAGGAACCCTGCAATACAGGAGATAATAGATGAGGATCTCAACGAGATGACCGGTGAGGTAGTTATTAGACCATCCAACAGTCCATAGAGCTCGCCTATTCTTATCACCTTCGAAAAGATGGCCGACCAAGATTTTCCATTGATTTTAGGAGACTGAACCAAGTTTCGAAGAAGGATGCCTACCGAATCCCACAAATAAATGAGATCTTGGACAAACTCCAAGGAACAAAGTATCTATCTTCCACCGATCTTGAAAATGGATACTAGTATGTACTTTTGACAGAGGACAGCAAACCATTACCCGCATTCACCGTACGAGGAAGAGGTTTGTACGAATTCAACGTCATGCCATTTGGATTACACACCACACCGTCTACGTTTTAGACACTTTTGGACAGAGTCATAACACCGGCCATGGTCCCACACGCTTTCGCATACCTTGATGACATCGTGATCTGCACATCAACCTTCGGAAATCACATCAAGGTCATGCAGAAGGTTTTTGACAGGCTTCATGAGGCAAACTTGATGCCAAACCCAGATAAGTGCACTTTTTTCACCAAATGCTCCAATACTTAGGCCACGTGGTCGACGAGGACGGATCGCACCCGGATCCGGAAAAGGTGGCCGCCATCATCAGTCTTTCGCCACTTCGAAACATCGAAGAGGCCTGAAGGTTCCTAGGTCTCATCTCATGGTACCGCCGCTTCATCAAGGATGTCCCCACAGTAGCAGCACCACTCCATCAGCTGCTCAAGGAGAAGGCCAAATGGGATTGGACTCCGAAACACTAGCGAACCTTCGACGAACTAAAAAGGAGACTCACGACCGCAACTGTGCTGGCTTGCCCGAACTGGACGGAGGAATTCGTTCTGTAAACCGACGCTAGCCGAGAAGGACTCGGAGCCGTCTTAACCCAGGCCGATGGAGATACGGAATACATAATTGCTTATGCCAGCCATGCCGTAAATGGGGCGGCAACTAATTACTCAGCAACCAAACTAGAGTGTCTCGCCGTCATGTGGGGGGTGTGGAAGATGCGAGACTACTTGGAAGCGTACCATTCCTCGTCCTCACCGATCGCATTTCGCTGAAGTGGCTACATAGTCTCGACAATCCTTAAGGACGTCTAGCTCGATGGGAAGTTGAACTTAGCCAGTGAGATTTTGATATCCAGTACCGCCGAGGAGCGGACAATGTCATCGCTGACACACTCTCCAAACAGCCGTATGAAGCTTGTGCTGTCATGAAGAATGACGACCAGGACTGGTACGCAAAAAATGTAAAGCCGTGAAGGACACCCCCACCGAGAACCGGAATATTGCATTAATGCTTACCGCCTCTACCGCCACATTTTGCATACTCTGGACTTCTACGAGTATACCTCCGGCGAGCAGTGGATAATTTGCGTACCTCGCAAAGACTAACAACGTGTCCTGAACGAGGTCCATGACAACCCCACCGCTGGTCACTTAGGCATTGAAAAGACTCTCGCCCGTTTAGCCCAGAGCTACTATTATTCAGGAATGCTGCAAATGGGAACCAAACACGTCCGTAACTGTGAAAGGTGACAAAAATTTAAAGCCCAGCAACAGCCTTCAGTTGGCACGATGCACGCCACCAACGTCGAGGAGCCATAGGAAATGGTTTCCACCGATCTCATCGGAACATTACCTCGCTCCAACGTGAGTAACACTTGGCTCTTTGTGATGCAGGACCGCTTTACCAAATGGATCGAGCTTCGGCCCCTGAAAAAGGCAATTAGTAAGGCAATCGTCACCGCCTTGAAAGATCAAGTCTTCCTTCGCTATAGTTGCCCCATGACCAGCGTTCCTGATAATGGCCGCCAATTTATTGGGAGCGGAGTTAAAACTCTACTACGGGAAATGCACATCCAGCACCACTTAACACCACCGTACTCACCGCAGTTCAACCACGTTGAAAAGGCTAACAAAGTTATAAAGACCATGATCATCGAATACATTAGGAAGTCTCAGAAGACTTGGGACAACCAACTCGCAGAGCTCCAATTCGCCTACCATTCCGCCTTGAGTTCATCAACTAGATTCTCGCCAGCCTACCTCAACTACCGGAAACCGCTTTACCGACGGGAGGAGACCGCGTAACAGCATCGTCAAAGTCCATGCTGCTTTGGAACTTGCACGAAACCAGATAGTCCACCAGATCAAGTCCTAAAAAAGAATCATTTTTTGTCTCACAAAATTGGCAACTTGAACTCCAAGTTCGCGGGGAAATTTGAAGGTCCCTTTCCGGTCGTAGAAAAGATCTCCACAGCCATCTTGGACTTCATAACTGCCAAGGGAGCGCTAGTCCACAACACCCACGTACAAGACTTGGTCCCCTACCACAGCGACCCCCCGCCACGAAGCCGGTAACCCCCACAACAAGGCTACACCCGCCAGACCACCGTTAACTCGGTTATTTCGTTCCGGTACGCCAAACAGCGAGGATGGCAGAACAGGACTACTCCGAAGAGACCCTTGCACAGGGTGGTTACCAGCGCTTCAGGTATAAGGGCCTATTCTATAATCACATCCCAGAGATGCCCACCCACGTAGAGGATTAACGAATCCATGGACCTTCCACTAGAGCGTTGCCTTCAAAAGCATCGTCAAAGATTGGCAGAAGAGCCACTACTGTTAGACCTCAAGACGACCATCCATCGGAAAGGCCGAAAGGGTTGCCCTGCCTATCAGACGCAGGCAGGCACCCACTACCAACACGATTACAACTTTGCCGCCGCTCGAAAATACTACCAACCACCAGTCCCTCACCACTCAGGCGGCAGAGTCAGCAGCATCAGCGATACACGAGGAACCAGCAGCACTAGCCGCCGAGGAACCAGTAGCTCCACCATCCCAGCATGTGCACTCAGACCCGCCTCTTAATACCTACTGCACAGAGCACGGGTTGCCAGACGCCATGCATGACGCCTACGTGTTTCCGAATGGCGTAAGCATTAAAGTGCCACGAGGAACGATCCAATTCAGAGTAAAGATCGACGGCCTCCGGTGCAACATCTGCTTCAATCGACAAGAAGGATTCCAGAGCCACAAGGTCACCTCCGAGGCAGTGGTGAGTATAAAGATCTTCGCATACTGTGTCCTCCGAAAAGTGTTCGTCAAAAAGTGTATTCGTCACATATTGTGTTCTCCGGATGAGTGTATGTGCATACTACGCCAAATGTATTCTCATTTTTGCCGTATTTTTTGTGTGTAAAGGTTCAAGAAAAAATGTTTTTACTCATAAAGCCGCTAAAATGCGAGAACGCGTTAAGCTTCGGCGGAATAATTTTTTTTCCTTTGGGAGAGTCTTTTGTTTTTTTGAAACTGCAGGTTTCACAGCTTTCTTTTTCCGCAAGGTATGCGAATCGGTCTAAGTAATCCATCTTGAAGCATTTGGCACCCAAGTATTTCTCCTCACTGATCGTGTATTGGTCCTTGTGAAAGTAAAGTGAATCCTTGTGCTGTTTGCGAACCACCATCAGCTACTCGTGATTCGCCGAGAATTTGTCCCAGTTTTCCTTGAGGGTGGCTTGACGTGCAATAACTTGGTTCCTAGTGATATTTTCTTTACCAAATTCACGGAGATTTTTGGGAGTGTTACAAAATGGATTGAAAGTGCCCCCCCCCCCCCTGTACCTCAATTTCTACTTTCTACCGTTGCCATATATACCGATAATAGAAAGATCTTCTCTACGTGATAAGAAAAGTAAGAGAAATTCAAGTCTTTAATTCAAAACAACAAAATGACATTTTAATTCGGCATTAAACAGCTGAGAAATTAGGTAGTGTAAATACACAGCACGTGGTCGAAACGAACAGATAAAACTTTGTAGCTAGTCACACGAAGCGCGCACTGGTCAACGCTCTTGTGTGCGTGAGGGTCTCGGCTACGGAAGGTTACTGCCCACTCCCAGCTTCCATCACCAGCAGTCACACCGTACAACTCTTCCCTCTATCTCTCTTGTTTATTTCATACCACCGGATCCGCTCGGTTCCGGCACCCATGTCTTTCTACCTGGCTACTGCGACGAGCAAAGCGTGTGGTCAGCTCGGATACAAAGTTTAACCCTCAGGTGAAGCGACGCTATGGCCTGAACTTATTTTCCGGCACTCTATTTTTACAGTTCTTCAGACACTTTTTCACTTCACTATTGCGATCCGGCTTGCAAGGACCATCAATGCTCGAGATTTAAACTGAAGAAAATGATCCGAAAGTGAAGTTAAAAGTTGTAAGGGGTCAGGAAAATAAGGAAGCGTGATTTTCGAGTCAATAAAGAAGGTTTATTGACCTTTTCACACCGTGAAAAGATCCTCTTGGTTGGCAGGTTACACAATTGTACAAAAAGGTATTGTTAGAGGTATAAGCACAATATTAACAATAAATTAGCAACAAACTCTAACGATAGCAAGCAGAATGAACGTAGTGAGTAAACACAACAAGATGATCGTACCGAAAGGTGACTCGGACCAGGTACCGAGCAGTACCATACTGTCCCGTCGACCCGCCTAGATACTCGATCCCCAAAGGGGATGGAAGGACAGCATGACCAGGGCCGTACCAGGGCATGGGAAACATCATAAACTAAGAATATTTCCACGTATGTGTGTTGGATTTAAAAAAACGACGTATTCTGCAGCCGATTTGCCGCTATGTTTGATTTCCTTGCTTTAAGGTTCCAATAATATCCATAGCACAGAGAATGTTGAGAAGTGCAATGTTTCTGATGGTAAGGAAGAATTCTCTTCTTGAAACAAAATATTAGATATTTATTTGATTGCATAGCAAACTCAGGAGCGTGAAGCTTTAAGTGCGAATTTTAGATAAGTTAAGGAAATACCGACGCTTGTTTGTTAGGTGCTGATTACAGATCCACTAAAAGGAGATTTTCGTTCCGAATTGGTTGGAGGAAGGTGCACCTCTGGAAATAGCTGAAAGAAGATGCATGTTAAGAGTTTAATTCAAGAAACTGTTCGTTCATGAGGTAATTTTATCCCCGAAATTTTGTCGTGGTATGACTAAAGCAGGAAATCGAACAATCTAAGAAATAGGTTCTCTATAGATGGCTGACATTCTGGTTTATACCATTTGCATAATCACAAATTATAATGAGAAGATACACAGCGCCTTTAGAATTTTTTTGAAATTACAGTTATCAAATCTGAGCGATAATGAAAGACATGTGAAAAGAACGAACACCCTCCTTCAGCAGATCCGGAACGAATACATATTTTGTATGAAAAATTGTGTTTAAAATACAGCTGTTTTTCCCTGAGTGGTGTTTTCGGCGAAGAATCGTTATTTTTGACCGCGGAAGCCAACTTGTATACACCGCATGATTGTGAAAAACATAAAATCAAGTCTTCCAATGAACTCTGGAAGACGTTGCCCATCATTTCCGCTTTAGAATGATGGAGAGTCTTCGAGTTGCTGAAAATCACATTAAATTTGGCCCTGACACTATCCCCAGCTTCCCATATTCTGAAAAAATCTCCATATGGGCTTTTTGGATCCCCTCCATCATGTGTGTTACGTTGGGTGAAACACTTATTCTTAACCTATCTTCCGGTTTGCCGCCTAGCGTAGGCGTTTGGAAGAAAATTGATGCTCATATGTGTAGAATATACATTGAGTTTAGAAAATATCGATTTGTAAAATAAAATATGTGCAATCATCACCAACCCTTGACAATCCTCCCACCCCATGTGATAGATGTTTTTCAGCTAATTAATTCTTTTATACATTGATGATTATCATTATAAGACACTATACTTATGGCATGATTTGAGGCATAATTATATTTCATACGCTCCTTATTGCAACAGCTCTACTTCTTCTAATGGAGACTGAACTTTAAAATAACGTTTCCAATACATCAATGGCCGAAAAGAGGGAAATTCAAAACATAT
>WSXT02196518.1:0-19171 GCA_011762715.2 Neuroterus valhalla
AGGATAATTGTAGCGAGAGTATGGAAATGACTCCTATACCTAATCACGCTTTGGCAAGAGTCTAGACAAGTCATTTTGATTCCAGCCACACTTTGCCCACTCTATAAAGTGATGAGTGGACTGAGTGTGGAAAGAGTCTTTAGATGACTCCCGGAATCCGACCACACTTTTTCCACACTTAATCGAAGAGTGGGTTGGGATAATTGTGACGACACTATAAAAATGATTTTTAATTTCCAAACATCCATCACCTACTCTGCCGACTAAAGAGTGGGTCTTATGTTGCAGGATTCTCTAGAAGACGTTCCAATTTCAAATATACTTTTTTTACTCTACATTTGAGTGTGGAATTCAGGAGAATTTCCGAATTTCGTGTATGGAGACATTATTTTCTCACAATAAGTGATAGCGTGGCTGCGATGTGGGAAACGATTTTTTGCCACACATGAGCCATTCTGACTATGCAACTATGGCCCACACTTTGCCCAGTGTGTTCTTCAATTTTTCTCCCATATCATTCCCATTGTATCCCCACACTTGATATTTTTACGCGGGATTTGACAAGCACCGAAGATATACTTATTCAGGTAAAAGTTGTATCATCATCGTCGTGTGAAAAATATTTACCATTTGAAACCTAATTCTGTTTTTCTAGAAGGCGCCGACTCTTTTCATTATGGACATTAAACGGAACAAACAGAGTAATAAAATTTATTTATACTTTTTCATGTTTAGTTCACGTTGACGATAATGAAGGTGATACCTGTTTTTGTATGTAGCTTCTTATCTTTTCTAGCAATACTTTAAACAGAGAATAAATTTGAAAGTCAGACAAGCAGAATTATGAAGAAATATCCCGGTTCAAAGAAAATTTTTTGATTAACTTCGCGATGGAAAAACTCTGCTTGTTCTGGATATGATTTTTGAACATATGTTAGATTCATGACGAGATTTACGATAAGTAGATTACGTTGGAAATTCCTAATCTCAACGTTTATGCTAATGAAAATCAAATTTCCTATTGCATGAAAAATATAAATTGCTTAAAAAAGTAATCGAAAAAATGTCAGATAGAACGTTTTGCTATTTATACTTCTTCCTTACGAACGGTATTTACAGGCCTGAATCGAAGTACGATTTCGGAAGTAAATCTTGCACTTCAATTTAAATATATTGTTTACGGTTTTATAAGAGTTCCTATAATTTTTAACAAATTGTTAATACAATCTAGCCCTAAAAATAATAAAAACGTAATGAAAATCATACGTTTCTAATTATTTGTCGACTATAGAATTCTGAGGGATTTTTCGATTTGATGAAGATGTTGAAAATCATTTCACTGAGTTTCAAAAGGATATCTTGATCAATCTTGGAATTGTGTCTAATCCCAAAATGTAATTAACAGAGGGACCTTCAGGTCGCTAATTTTTGTTTTGGTCGATACTCTCCTCATTGATAGACACCTACTAGAGGTTTTCTGAGAAAAATCAAGAAGGCGCAATTTTGGATCATTTTCGGCTGATAGTCGCAAGGTTGCACGCTCGATTCTCACTACTCGCACTTTTGTTTTGATGCAAAATTGTTTATTTATTCATTTCTTAATAATTATTAATAGAATTATAATTTTTAATGATTGTTTAATCTTTTTTTTTAAAGGAAACTCTATTTTAACTCTTTTTTATCTCTCGTTTGGAAAGTTGTGTATTTCCTTTTGAGTTATTAATTGTCTCATTATTTTTATTATCCATATTTTCTCAAATCAGGGAATAAAAAGTTTCAAATGAAAATCGCAATTTTAAATACGAAATCAAAATGTATTATACAAATTAAAAAAAATAAAACGCAGGAATAATAGTCAATCATAAATTAGAGCTATAAATTAGGCTATTAGAGCGACACTCGTCGTACAAACAAGGCGGTACTGCGTAATCATGATGATACATATGTATATTAATTATTCGGAATAAACTTTAATGTAAGGTAATAAATGTTTAAAAGATGACTAATATTCTCGTGTTTTTTTATTTTATATAAAATATTTCGATTTCGTATTTATCATTGCAATTTCCATTTGAAACTTCTTATTTCCTAATTCCAAAAAATATAAATACTACAAATCATGAAATTATTAATAATTTGAGAGAAAATACACAACTTTTAGAACAAGACATAATGAAGAACTAAAACAGAGTTCTCATTTTAAAAAATCATTGAAAATTATATTTCTTTTGATAATTATGAGGGAATGAATAAATAAACATTTTTGCATTTAATAAAAAGTGCAGGTAGTGAGAATCGAGCGTGCAACCTCGGGACTATCAGCCGAAAGCTTTACCCGGTGAGCTGCCGGGTGCTTGCAAATACATATATGCTAGCTCAATGACCATCCGCTCGCAGTTCTTCAAATGCATTTTTCTCGAAAATGGTCCAAAATTGCGCCTTCTTAATTTTTCTCAAAAAACCTCTAGTAGGTGTCTATCACTGAGGAGAGTATTGACAGAAACAAAAATGAGGTGACCTGAGGGTCCCCTTGTAAGATAATTTGTAAATGCTTTTAACATACTTGTAATGAAAACCCAAATTATATCTCATGGTTCTTTCAGGAAACATTGTCATTTATATAATGATTTCTAAAATTTTTTTTGATTCCCAGAAAAAAAAGAAAAAGTCGAATTAGAGCACTTTTTGAATATAGCCTAAAATGTATCGTGTAAGCAGTTCCGAGACATCAAGAATTTTATGGTTATCTGATGAAATTCCCAAAGTCTTGGTAGTGCATATAGGTATGCTACTTCCACGACTTCTTCTGTAAGGAAGGATGTACAAAGATAAAAAGATGGAATGAAAATATGAAAATTAGTCCAGAGTTAGACATAATAGAAATCATCCGCGCGCGATTTTTCCAAATTTTTGGTGAAGAACATGACTTATTCATTTTTTATTGCCTTTTCAAGACAATTGATCAAACAGCAAGTTCTTTCATTGCATGTACCTGCAGTAACAAATGTTTAAACGAACAAATTTGAGAAACAAAAGCTATTTTTATCATTCGCATATTTGAGATTTTGCAATCCAGCTTATAGTTCGAGGAATAAATGATAAGATCCTTGACCTTATCTTATGGGAAATTTGAAAATTCGTATTTGTCATTTGAATTATCTCGTTTGTGCGAGTAAAGATGTGCAGTTTTTGGACGGGCAAATATCTCAATTTAAATTTGTCAATTTCTGATTTGTAGATGCATACAATGATGTTCGTTTATGGAGGTGTTGCAGAAAAGTTCCACCTAACCTATAATTCAGGCTATGAGAATAGAAAATTTCTGATTTTCTTCTAAACAAAATTGGAAAAATTAAAAACAGAATATGAATTCGCTCTTCAAAAGTTGATCGAACATAACCTACGTATTCAGATGTCGGAATATTTGAGGGGATAGGGATAACACGTGACATCGAAAGTAGCACTGCGCATGTGCGTGAAACTGACACTCGGTTCTCACTCGTGGTGAACATTAACGAATTTTTGGACGCTGGCTCGTCCCACTCCCAACATACGGAGATACTACTCCTTAGTAGTCCTTCATGGTTAAACGTCATTCTTCAATTGGCATATTCGAAAATTTCAACTCTCAAATCACCACAGCTTGGGTGTATCATGGGTAATGTTTTAAGGCAGATAGCTCCTTAAAAAATTCCAATAAGTAATTTCTCCCTGTCAGAATATGATCCTTTGTTTTGCATAATGATCTAGGAATAAAGGTTCTAAAAACAACGTTTTTTATTCTATTCATCATAAAGTTGATAACTTCTGATAAATTTTTGTTGCATTTTGAGTCCTTTTGAACTTAGAAAGTTTTATTGACTCATTTTATCTTACAATTATTTCGAATTTTGATAATTAAAATTACCTGAGCACACTTATTGTATTATTACAAAGTATTAAATTGGAAAAAACATTTTTTTCAAACAATCCTTCCCTTTGAAATGTGAAACCCTCCTGTTTTTTTGGAGTTGTTCCAGATCCAACCTTACTTCAAAGTTTCAACGAATTGTGAATTTTGTTAAATTCATATTGGCCTCTTCCATTTAAAAAATTATTCGCAAATATCGACATATAAACTGGACCGCTCATGCCCACTTCGCGTCCATTCTGGTGTAGAAAAGAAGGGACATATGATGCATCCTCGGTTGTCCCCATCTTGCTTTTTCTGTTTGGCTCAGGCCTGTATGAGTAGTTAGCGGGACCCTCCATGGGTCTCGGCCTCAGCCTCGGTTTTGACGGCCTAAGCTCGTTTGAGTTTTTCAATATAATTATTCAGAATAACGATAAAAAAGTTATATGTGCTTTGTTTGGCAAACGCGAAGCGATGTGGGCGACAGGCGTTCATTTTACAGGTAATTATATTATTATATTTTTGACTTGAAGTCATAACCTAGAAAAAACATTTATTTACAGTATCGACATTTAATATGTATATGTCGATGATCCATTTTGGAATTAATATAATGTTCTGCATTAAATATGATAAATAATATTCGTTTCGAAATAAAACTACGAAATGAAGAACTTGTACGAAATTAAGGTCATAGATATTAAAGTTTACATTGATGAATATATTGAATCCATTAAATTCAGCTTGTCTTATTTATTTTGCATGAAGATCTATGCTTACATACAGTAGTAATTTTACTTAAAAAATTAATTATTAACACAGAAAATTAACCGAGAAATTGTATAAATTATTGATGAGCATGCATCCAATATTTGACCATCAGATAAAATTTGCTGCAAGTTTTGATAAAAAATCTTTATCCAAACAAAATTAGAAACTTCAATTTCAAAAATTTCATGAAATATTTCCAAATTTCGAACCTTGGAAACATAAAAATGGAATATGAACGGACAGGATGACAATGATTATCCTATATAAAAAGACACTTTCAAGCATACACGTACATCTCCACACAATGCTAAATATATTTTTTCCAAAAAAATAATTTCTTAATCTTACATGGGAAAGTTTCGGAACTTATTTGACAGAAAAATAGATTTTAGGAAGTGTGAATAATGAAAAGGAGCCCACGGAAGGCACCGTTACTGCGTGCAAAGGATAGAGCACTATCTCCTTTTCTTTCTACTGCGTTGGAGTTCGCGCATCCAGATGAGCGGGCCAGTTTGAATGTCGATGTTTGCAAACGACTTTCTCCGAAGTATTAGCCTCAAACAGATCACCCTTGTTTCGGACACCGTTTTCGTATTGAAGGATGACTGTCGTAACTATCAATCCGATGTATTGATTATCTGCGTGAATAAGCTGGTAATGTTGGTGCGTTGTACTTCGCTGTGTTTGGAAGTTGGGAAATAGGAGAACAAAAATCTAACTATTAATGAAGTGTTATAAGTGGCGGATTTCAAATTTTCGGAAAGTTTTCTATATTTATGCTATTGACAAGATGCATAAACTGCCCGTCATTTGCTGCATCAGGCGCTACTAACGCCATCAATGCCAACTTTGAAAACTATGTACCGATCTTTGAAAGTATGTTTTAAGAGCGTTATAAACCATTTATATTTTATATTATTGAGGAATCCTAAAATCCTAGGTTGTAACTTGTACTTTAGAGGAAGTTTTCCTGTTTTTGTACACAGATTATAACTCAGTTGGTCCCCAAATTCGTTAATATTTATGACTCTAACAATCTCTTTCTCTGTTCGCAGCACGTTCTAGTACTATAGGGACTAAGTTGTGATAAACACTCTATTTTAAAACGGATTAATGCACATCTTTCGTCCAGATTACATTTACAACTTGAACTGTTTAGACTCATCGCCCTACTCACTGTTGACCTTACCATGAAAAACCGTTACTGCCGCACCGGGTTTACAATTTTACTTAAGGATGATTTCACTCTCCCAAAAATGCTACGTCACAATCTGGGTGTGTCCAACTTCCCCTACTTTAACTTCTCCTTGGCCAATAAACAATCAGCATCGCTTCATTCTGTCTTCAATTTTGTACGTTGCCTAGGCTAAGGCTATACAGTCGGTACTTTGCACTTGGACTTACGAACAGCACTCGGCGGCAGAAACAAGTAATTTCTGTACCCGGTCTTGAACTACATCTCATCTGAGATCCACGCATAATTATTACAAGTATTACAAATGTATATATAATTCCTTTCTGTAGTTCTAACATTGCTTTCTTATTTAAACAAACCAATTACTAACAGTTATGAGTTTTCAAATTCAGAACGGTTACGCGTTTGACCATCGTGGTCCTTCGAGCCGGATGGCATAGAAACAGTGAATCAATTGAACATTCCGGTTATTGTGCATTCTCATGTAACAATCGGAATCAGTTACTTAACTTCATTGACTTGTGCGTATAATCATCTTGTACTTGAGTGATCACATCGCACTAGTGATGACGTTGCACTTGGACTTGTATTTGATGAGTTTGTACCTGCAACCTGACAAGCTAGTGAAATTGTGATTATAAAAAGTATTGAAAGAGTGGTATATTTAATTCGTGATTGGTGTTCAAGGCCGCGATTCTTGAACCTTGAACCTTTGAATTTTGAATCTGTGAACTTTTAAATTTTTAACCTCTAAACTGCGAATTCGTGTGAACAGTGAAGTGTACTAAAAGTTGGAATAAACTGTACCTGTGGACCTAAAATTTTGGATTATCGATTGCACCGAGAACTTCAAGCAACAACGGTGAGTCTCCAATTTTGTTCCTTCCTTTGCCCAATATTTTCCTACAAATTCACGCACCAAAATGTTGGAAACGTTGGCAAAATTGATGGCCAAACGAAAAGTATCAAATACCGCGGTGACTCGCTTCGAAATTTATTGGAACAATTTAGGCAAGACTTGCATAACGAGTGGAGTAAATTTGAGATGTGTGCAGATCGGATGAGCTTTCCTGTTAGGTGATTCAAATATACTTATATCGTTCCAGAGGTACGGCATTGATAGCCTCTCCTTTCTCATTTTACATATGAATAAAAACGGTCACGACGGGTTTGCTATTATGAATACATATGTGAGGTTTTTTGTTTGTTTGTTACGCTTTCACGCGTAAACTACTTGACTGAAAAACAATAATAGAAAATATACTTACTCTGCCGCAACAGGACGCAACCAGTAAAAGATAAAATTCGTAAACGTTTATTTTTCATAGGCTTTTATTACCTACCTTATTTAGGAGTACAAATAGTATACTTACTTTGTATATACATAGATCAAATCTTCATTTAGCTTTCCAGAAATTTTTCCTTTATAATTAGACAAAAAATAGGCTCTAATGATGTACCTCCTGAATTAAGTCACAGTTGGAACCCGAATGAGCCGTTTGATATACGCCTCTAGCTTAGAAATAATAAAAACTAATAGGCGAATTTTATATTTGATTGAGAAACACTGTGGAAACTTGAGTTCTTCCAAGTTTAAGGCCCAATTTTCTGCCAAAAATATCCCAGTTCGACTGTCGGTTGATGACGACCTTGCAAGCTCAACAGCCTCAGGTACCCAGAAACCGTATTCATACAAAAACGGTTGATTCAGAAGTACGCTTTCTGTTTTCTTGGACAAAGATGAAAATGTTAGCTACATTTCACGCATGCTTTCTTTCTCTTTCCCATTCTGTCGCTAGCTATTCTTATCTATCCCTTCATCTTTCTATATCTCTCTTACCTGCCCGTCAAAAAGTGGGTTTAGCATTTTGAAAGGAATCTCGTCTATTTTCTCCGATTTTGAAATGAGCAGACCATCTCGTTTCACGATCAAAGGAAATATAGATTTAGAAAGAACACCTCTTATAACAAGATTTTACAATATTATGCTCACCATTTCAAAATATATACGATGTCCGGAATCTGGGTACTAGCGTAGATTTTGATGTGCATTTTAATTTATACAGATTGCGATAATTTCATTACAACTAGATGAGATTAGATTTTTTACTCCATGTATAAACTTTTCGGGCTCTTACAAATCCTCCCTCCCACAGGAGATCCTCAGACATTGAACCCTTCAACTCAGATCCCTTTCCGAAAATCCTCAATAACCCAGAATCTCACAATAAGCCTTCAAGCAATGCCCAACGTACTCAATCCTATGCTATTTTCAATTTCTGAAACCCCTACCGCCTGCAGTCGGATTTTTTATTTAAAACGCTCGCTCTCGCCTGAACAGATGGTCAGTGGAGGTAAAAACTGCAGAAAACAAAAACTCCTGAGCGCAGTCGGTTGTCGACAGACGAGTGTAGATGTAGACATTCGATAGCATCGAATGCCTTAACTGATCCTCGGCATTAGATCTCCCGCGTAGTGAAAACATGATTAAGCGAGAATCCCGAAAAGTCCTTCACCCGAGCGTTAACCGTGCCCATTCATGCTTAACATTCGAGATCCCGCTCAAGTCGAGAGTTACCACGCACTTACTGCCGTCGGCTCATTAGAACTATATTAGGAATAAATCGCCTTATGTTTATGCAACGCTTGAAGAGGTATGGAGGAGCCTATTGGTTCAGGTGGAAATAGGAGGGAGAATCTCTCGCAAATCTCTCTCTCCATCGAATTCCGGCGCATGAAGGTAGCGCGTTTCGGGCAGTCGCTCTCACTCGTCCCCTGGACAACACGATGATCACTTTGCTTTTGGAGACAATATTTTGGACTCAGCCGCTCACCCCAAACTGCCTACCTGCCTTGGTCAGGCCGAATTGAAAAGGACTTTACTTTGAGAGGGCGTTTCTCTCCACCAGGCGTCAATACGCCACCTTCTAATTTTACGAAAGGAAATTGAGAAGAGATACCCATTGAACTCCAGGGATTTTTTTAATTCCTCTCAAACCAGCTCTTCTGAAAGGTACTTGAAAAACAAAGGCAAACAGTTCTTTTAAGAGCTATTTACTTGACGAGGAATTTTTTGTTGTTGTTGAATGTAGTACGACCGAATACCCACTGGGTCTCGGTCCAAAGCAACCGCCCATGGCCCTATAGCTTGAGATGCCCTTCGGGCGCCATCTCCGCTAGGAACACCGTGCGGCAGCTTTGAATTTGAACGCACTACAGTTGAGTACCTTCCCGGTACTGAGCTCGAAGTTTTCTTGTGCACAGTATTACTGAGTGATGCCCTCCGGGCGCCATCTCCACTATTCACTGGCCGTAAGACTTCTCAGGGAATTCCATCCCGAATCTCGAACACAAAACAGGCTTGTACTGGCTCAGTACTTGCCTCGACGGAGCTGCCACAGCCGAAACCGATAGCCAGCATCCGTCCGACCACGAATGTGGCTCAATCCTCGGCAACGCCGAGCCCGCGCAGCAGTTCGTCTTCTCCAATGCCAGTACAAGGGACTTCGTAAACGAGGATAGCACTCCGCGTCCTTCACCGAAGAAATTCAGCCAAAGACAGCCGAGGTTGCGTTGGAGGGGGCAACCTCACCCTCAACACTGATAAGCTTTGTCGGCGAGGAACCGGCCTGTAAAGATTTAGCAACCAGCTCTGCTGTCGGGCCAACTACGCCAGTCACGCGACGGCCGCCACCACCTCCATCGAGCGACCACCCGAAGTTTCTCCTAAGAATCCGTCGCCACTGTAACGCGAAGTACACCAAAGTAAGGCGCACGCTGCACTACCCGCCTGAGGAAGGCGCATCTCGCCTATCGTATCCAGGGAACCTGGAGGGACGTGCTGTCATCTACCGCAGCCTTTGGGAACAAAGCTTTGTCTTCGAAAAATTCTTCTAGGAAATTAGGAAGCCTTCAAAATCGCCTCAAGTTTGAGGTTACAGCCCAATCGCCCCCCCCCCCCTCTACCCCTTTTCCCTTGTATCCCGATTTTCCTAAGACACCATTCATTACATCATCTCGTCGCTAGCGACTAGCCTGAACATGCAGAGTATACATGTATGTATGCAGAGTTGCAGATATTTCAAACCTGCTAGAAACCTCTGCTTTTTAGAATATTATAAAATTTGTTTTCATTTCCGATTGATAACAGTTTCGAATAATTTACTTGAGGCTCTATGGGCCTTGAGAAAAACACATTATCATTACAATACTTGCCCTCGAGATTCATATCTCGCATTACTTGGCTAGAAAGTAGACCTTTTTGTGAATAATGGTTTTGCTTATTGATGTTACTCTATGCCTTTCATAATTTTGCCGGAAAATGGAAATTTTTTATTCTGTCAAGTGCGTAATCATGATTCAAACAAAAACTTTACGTCATATCAAAAAATGTCAACAGTTAAGGTGTACATATCTTCAAAATAAACATTCATCCCCTCTTGACAAGTTGTTCGTATCTCGCATAGTTTTGTTTGAGAATGGAAATTTTCATTTTTGGTAACATTTTTCACGATTTAAACATCATACCTATTCCAGATATAGTGTTTCAAGCTCATCTCATTTTTCTCAAATATGTCTAGCTTTATTTCCGATCAAGGAATAGTATTCCATACTTGCCAGCACTATCAGTCGTCAACGTTCACGTTAACGCTCACGCAGAACTCTTAAGGATATCCGAAATTTCTCTTGTCGAAAAGGATGGGATAAAGAGTTGAGTATGTTTAGCCCATGGTAGATAAATTAGGATTTTCATAACTGAAAGACCGAAAGATTTGAAATATGGTTTTTTATTGTTCACTTCCATTTTTGAGTACAAGGTCGATTATTATCGATGTTTTTCTTTAACTATTAACTTCTTAAAAATTCTTCTATAGATCTATAAAGCTCGATTGACTTAAGAGATTACTTCTTTATTTCTTCAAATTAAAATGTTCAAAATACTCCTTTGTTGGTTTATTGGTCAGCTTAAGCACTGTAGATGATCATTTACATCCTGATTATGGTGGTGCGCATTTATAGGTAACGGGTTCACCTGCCTTGTGTCGATCCTCAACGATACACTTCTCTGTGGAAAATTTACGTTTGTGGTCAATCGAAGGTTGAAATACAGAGAAGACCATTGATTTGGCGTGAACCACTACTATCTGACGATATTAGGAGAGCATTGACTACAGCAAACAAATGGAAATAAGCACATCTGTGTATGATCTCCTGGAGTACGCATCTTGGTACGCAAGCCGAAACATTAGGTACTTTTCCGAGCGCAAGTACTTTAACGATGACCACATCGAGGCTAAATAATTCGAAAGGTGTATTCATGCTAAGTGACCGAAAAGATACGATCACCATTACAGCACTTAGTAGAAGTGACATTTCCTTTTTGAATATAAGGAACGGTAGTGTCAAATTGTCTCCGCAATCTCCAACTGACCAAACATATTAGTTATGATTGGTCAACGTAGTGTAGCATCACTGGTGAGCCCAACTTCGATTTCTGAGCTAATAACTCATTTTTTGCAGTGGCACGTCAATCTCTCCACAGGAATTCAAGTTTCTGATACCAAAGAGTCGCTGAAAAAGATGAAAAATACTCCGAAAGGAGATGTGTAGAATGATTTGCTTCCCAGTTAATCGCGGTGACGGAGTCAGAGTAAGCATGCTGCCATTTTAGGGGAATTAAGAGTGAGAGTCTTTGTATTGAACCATGGTAGAAGAATGTGAACGAATAAAGAAGGACTGTTTTGAGATTGACGTTTCTTAACAAGAATAAAAGTGGACTCCACACAAAGTTTCAAAGTTTTTAATATCGGAAGAGAAAAATATTGGCATTGAGAATGAGCTAGCAAATCCAATTGATTCGACTGGAAATATGTTTATCCGAAACAATTCCAATGCGAATGACATTGAATAACAAGTATCATCAAACCAGGGTAGTGTTAGTACAACCAGTAAACATTGTGTTACTAATAATCGAAACAAGGCTCCCAGAACTATAAATCAAGAAGAGATGAATGATCTTGTTAGGAATTCAGGTTGACCCCAGGATGAAGCGGACTATTCAGCTTTTCTCATGAAATAACACAACTGGATATCTAGAGACAAGTGAGTATCATTCTACCGGAACAGAGAACGAAACTTCAGAAAATATTACACGATGATACGAGAATCCTTATTAGTATATTGCAATACAGTGCAAGGATTAAGAAATGTACAGCATACGGTAATCCATAGCGTGATGAATGGAGAATATTCAAAAACTCCTCTAAACAAAGTCTGAAAGGAGCATTACCCCATTATACTAATGTATATGCTCTAATACTAAAAGCATGTTCGATAATAAGAGCAAGAAGAAGAAAAATAATTCAAACATACGCAACAGGCGTCTTTTGATGACAGTAACCAAGTCCACACTCCTCTACGAGAGTGAAATATGAGCGGATGCTGTCAGAAGGAAGAAATATAGGAAGAAGCTAACTGCGGTGCAACAGAGAGGAGCTCTAAGGATTGCGTCCTCTTATCGCCCGGTATCGGTGCCCGCAGCCTCCGTAATTGCGGGGGACATACCCATAGACTTGTTGGCCCTGGAGAGAAAATCTGTCTTTGAGAGAGACCCCGCAGTGCCAAAGGAGACTGCGGAAGCTGCGGCCAGAGCTGAAACGCAAAAGCGCTGGCAAGAAAGATGGAACGATGAACATCGAGGTAGATGGACGGCGAAATTAGTACAGACCTCGGTTCCTGGGTTGGTCGTGAACATGGCAAGGTAAGCTACTACAAGCTACTACAAAGTAGCCATAGGAGGAGTTACCAATCATACCCAGTCAGGATGTTGAAGTCCGACGAGCCCGATGCGCAAACGCTACCGCCTGCGCTAATGAGAAAGATGTGTCCACCTGGTTGGGTCATGATACTTCAATATATAAAGATGAAGGGAACCAGAAGAAGCCTAAGCGAAAAGAGTCAGTAATTACGGAGGCAGACTACCCAGCCGCACCCAATCAAGTTGTTTGAAGGCCGGCGAGCCAAAACACGTTTCTAACGTGCTGCTGAGGATGACGCGTTGCATCTTGGCTGGGATATGACAACGACTCGAAAAAACGAAACAAGCAGAAGTCTCAGATGGGCAAGAAAATGGCACTCCCTGGAATAATGCGAAAGCGGTTCCGGGGGAAATGATGCCAAGAAGAGGATGGTGGTTTTTTAGTGGTAAAGTAGATGGAAACAACATCTCTCCATCTCCATCAACATCAAAAACCCCACACTAACAAGGAGTGCGGACCTTTCTCGGTACCGGAAGATATTAGAAATGAGATTTCGAAGTCGATGGGATGTGAATATGATTACTGTTTACTGCCGGGTATTTATTGTGATGATTTATAAATTGCAACAAAACTATGCATGGACAAATTGGGTTACCCCTGATCCTTTCTTGATAGGGTTAAAATCAACTCTACAATTGACCTGGATGGGAATAACCCTGATCCTAAACTAATGGGGTGAAACAAAGCTCGGATTCAGATTCCGCGACCCTAGAAACGTCTCACGGTATTTGTTTTCTGCGATTAGATGGTTAACTCAATTTTGACTTCGAGATGATCTCCATATAGACGTTAAGGGTAGAAACGACCCAGGGCTTGAACAGAGCGACGCCAAAGACGTCTTAGAGTGATAGTCCAAAAATACGGATTCGATCGGACACAATCCGGATTAAGCACATCCGGAAAACCGTCCAAAAAACGGACATGAACGGACACGATTCGGATGATCCGATTCCATCAAACCTTACGAAATACAGATACGGTCGAATACCATTCGCATTGGTCATATAAAATCCGGACACTACGGGATTTAATTCAGATTAATCGAATCCGCCAGACCGTACAACTTTCGGATTCTTCCGAAAGATGTTCAGATATATTTTCGTGCTACTTCATCCGGCCAAATTCCGGATGCGACCGGACAGAATTCCGGTGACAGAAACCTACCTCGAAATGGACATTTTCGGACAATTTCCCGGATCTGGAATATGTCTGAAATTTGTCTTGAATTTTCAGCAGGGCTACATTTTGAACTAATTTCTTATCTTTCTACTAAAAATATCATTTTTATCATTATGAAGCCGTTGATATAAAATATGTGATAGAACACGACACACACTTTCATTCGCCTTTTTCTTTGGATGTTATTTTCGAGAAATTTCAGATTATTGCTCCGATATAAAAAAATCAGCTAGGGCTAGTAGAAACGTGGGTCGAGGGGAAGGAGTGGGATAAATAGAGCCGAGGCTACCAAAGGGATTTAGGTGGAGGCTCCAAGAGGTGGTAAGAGTAAAGAAAAAAGGTAGGGCCAGTGGGGGAATCATAACAAGGATCAGAGAAGGTTTCGAAGAAGGAATGCACGGTAGGGGCGAGGGTCAAGGGATGCAAGTGAGATCCCTAAAGATACGAGGAATGACGTGCAAGTTTGTGACCGTGTACAATAGGGATGGGATGGAAAGAGTCAGACAAAGGGTTGAGGCTGTAATAGATGAGAGAGAGGAGGGAATGTTAGTATTGAGAGGGGATTTTAATCCAAGAATGAGGAGGGAAGGGAGTCCCTACAGGGACGGGGAAAGTTTGGAAAGGAGATCGAAGGAAGCATGTATGAATAAGAAGGGAGAGATTTTGAGAGACTGGATGGTAGATAGAGGGTGGGCTGTCGCGAATGGTAAGATAGCATGGGATGAAGAGGGACATTACGCGCATGTGAGTAAGGTGGAAGCATCAGTAATAGACTGTGTGGTCATGAATATGACTGGATGGGAGAAGACGGAGAGATTCGCAGTAGAAGGGAGGATAGAATCAGACCATCAGCCTCTTATCTTGTGGGTCAGGGGGGAGGGCTGTGAAAGGCAGGGAGAAGAAGAAATGCCAATTGATAAGAGGGAGATATGGACGAGAGACGCGATAAAAAAGTACCAGGAGCAGTTTTAAGAGAAGTGAATTTTGAAGGGGAGTTCTTCAAAGACGCATTTCAGGGCTCAGACGAACAAAAAGTAGATGAGGGAAGTAGAAGAACAGAAGAGGATGGAGGGTCAGAGTTAAGTGACAAAGAGAAAGAGTTGCAAATGAGAAAATTGAAAAGGTCGGAGAAAGCAGGCTTGGACGGGGTGCAGAACGAAGCGTGGATTTTTAGCACGACAGCTATTATAGACAGGCTAGAAGAGGTAGTAAAGAAGGTATGGAGGGGTCAGGGATTTCCAGGAGAGTTTCCGGAGGGGCAGATAGTGCTACTGTATGAGAAGGGGATAGGGGTAGGCAGGGAAATTATAGAGGAATCACATTGATGAACACGGCGTACAAACTGTACGCAATGGTATTAGCGGAGAGGCTCCGGTAGGATGGCGAGGAGAAAGGCATGTTGCTGAAGACTCAGGCGGGATTCAGAGCAGGTAGGAGCACTATAGACCATATTTATATTTTGCAGCACGTGGTGGATAGAGAAATAGTAAAGCAGGGGTCAAAAGTGTACGCGTTTTTCGTAGATCTAAAAGGTGGTTCCCCATCGGTGGATCCTAGGAGGTTCTAGGAGACGATGGAGGAGAGGGGAATAGAGAAAGGTCTGATCAAAAAGGTAAGAGAGGTGTATAAAGAGACAAAAGATAGGGTAAAAGGAGGGGAGACGATTTTAGAGGATTTCTGGATGGATAGGGGGTTGAGGCAAGAAAGACCTTTTCCCGATCTTGATCGCTGACATGGAAAGGAAGGTAGAGGAAGGAGTAGTTGGAGGAGTGAGGGTAAAAGGGGTTAGAACTCGGTAACTTGCGTATGTAGATGACATAGTGGTGCTGGCTAGAAGTGAGGAAGCATTGAAAGAGATGATGAAGGGGTTGAGAAGGTACCTGGGTAATAGTCGATTAGAATCAAATGCAGAAAATTCCAAGGTTATGGTGTTCAGGAGAGGAGGTGGAAGAGATAGGAGAGGAGATTGGAAATGGGAACGGACGGTGGTGCAGGAGGTGAAAGAGTTCTTGTACCTCGGGTTCCTATTTAGGATGAATGGAGGAGTGAATTGCTATATACAGGAGAGGGTAAGGAGGGCAAACGACTTTGAAAGAAGATTGAAGCTGTTTGACTTTCTGGTAATAAGCATGCTTCTGTATGGAGTGGGGGTGTGGGGATGGAAGGAAAACGAGGAGGTAAACAGGGTCCAATAAAGGTATATCAGATGGACACTGGAGTTGGATATAAGTACACCAAGTTGTATTGTGAGAAGAAAGACAAGCAGAACGAGTTTGGGGATTCTTACTGTTAGCCGGGCGTGTTAGTACGGAGAGAAATTCATTGAAGAAGGGGGAAGTAGGCTGGTGAGAGACTGTTGGTGGGAGACGGAGAACAGGAGAGGAGAAGAGAGGAAAAGATGGAGGATGAGAGAGAAAGATATTTTCGAAAAAGTATTCTGCATAAGGATGAAGTGAAAAGAAGTCAGGAGGAGGGAATAGAGGTGTATGAGATGAATAAGAGGAACAGCATGGATAAGAGAGTCAAGGTATAATCAGAAACATGGGTGGGTTTTGCCAATGGAGAGAGCGCAGTATTTGTGTGAGAAAGGAGAGAAAGGGAGACACGAAATAATAGCGAGAATGAGATGTGGAAGCATAGAGGGCGGTAACAGGTTCGGCTTTCGCAGGAGAAGAGGATGTGCGAGTTGTGTAGAAAGGGGTATGCAAAGGTGGAACACTGGTTGGACGAATGCGAGGAATTGGAGAGAAGTGGAATAAGAATGTAATTATAACTGCATAAAAAAGGGGAGAAAAGGGCGATTGCATGGGTGTGATGTTGGGCAAGATGGAGGAGAAGAAAAGGAAGGAGGAGGAAGAATGGAAATGGATGTGTAAAAAGGAGAAGAAGTAGATGTAAGAAAGATGTAGATGTAAGAAAGATGTAAATAATGTGAATAGTAGATAAGGAATAGCAAATAAGGTATAGAAGCTAGGAAATTGGTAGGAACCGCGGGGGCAAAGTCTGGCATTCCGAGGCTGGCGAAATGTAGGAAATTGCGTGCGAGGCAAAGCGAGGAAGGCAAGGCAATGAGAGCGAGCGAACGGTCATAGTAGTAAGGTGGGGATGGATGATAGTGTATAAAGTCTGGATGGATGTTGGAGTTAAGTATTTGATGTAAAAGAAAAAATTTTGTAAAACATGGGGGTGTAAGCAAGTCAATTTTTCAAGGGCAACAGGCTCAAGAATAAACGTTTATCTATCTATGAAAAAATCAGCAAAGCTTATATGTCGCATAAAATATATTCTAGTACTCATCGAAAGTAGTTCTTTCGATCATCATCGTCGTGTGAAAAATATTTACCAATTGAAACCCAATTCTGTTTTGGATATGATTTTCAAACATATGTTAGTTTCATGACGAAATTTACGATAAATACATAACGTTGGAAAAACCCTATTTCTAACAAATTATTTATGCAATTTTGCCTCAAAAATAAAAAAGCGCAATGAAAATGTTACGTTTCCAATCAATTTTCCAACGAATTTTCGGAATAATATCTTTATTTTATTTTACTCGTTACATGACACACGTATATAATAATAATTATTTGTCGATTGTGGAATGTTGAAGGATTTTTTGATTTGATGCAGATGTTAAAAATCATTTCACTGATTTCCGAAACGATATGTAGATCAATCTTGTAATTGTGCCTAATCGCAAAATGTCGATAATTTGTGAATCCTTTCAACATCCTGTAATAAGAACTTCAATTATATCTCATGGTTCTTTCAGGAAACATTGTCTTGTCATTATTGATTCCTATATTTTTGGGACTTTCGGAAATTAAAAAAAGAAAAAAAAAATTAAAATAGAGCACGTTTTGATCATAGCAAAAAACGTATGGTGTTGGCAGTTTTTATGGTTATCTGAGGAAATTTCCAAAGTCGTGGAAATGAAAATTAGTGCAGTGGTAAATTATCTGAGCACACATATTGAATTATTATAAAGTATTAAATTCCATTAAACATATTTTTCAAACAGTCCTTTTCTTTGAAATGTTAAACCCTCCTGTTTTTCGGAGATATTCCAGATCGAACCTTACTTCGAAGTCTCAACGAATAATGATTTTCTTCGAATTCATATTGGCCTCTTCCATGAAAAAAAATATTTGCGAACGATTTTCTCCGAAGTATAAACCTCAAACAGATTACCCTTGTGAACCAAAGCAATGCTATTGAACATCGATGGTTTCACGAGAAATAATTGAATATATAATGTAGTGAAGGTGAGAGTAACTGAGATCAGAAAATGATCATAAAAGATATAAGGTGAATAGCAGTTATTAAGTTTATACATTCTCATCAGAGAAGGTATAAGATTTGTGTAAAATGTGACTCCCCAGTTTTTGGCAAATGTCCACGTTTTGAGACCCCCTGAACTCGAAAAACAAGTTTTTACGAATGTGTTTTTCTGTCTGTCTGTATGTATGTATGTCTGTGAGCACAATAACTTTCGAAAAAACTAATCGATTTGATTGGCCTTTGGTACACTCTTTCAGTGTCATAAACTGAAGGTCATGTTCGTTAGCCAGCTATTTTGGATAGTTGTAAGTACAGCTTCCTGTAGTGAGTAATAATTCGAACAATTCATTCCCATGATGTTTTTTGATAAGAACAAAATTGTCAAAGTTATGGCATTTTAAGAATTCAAAAATATAAAAAATGTGAATTTTTAACTAAACAAGATAAGATATGAAATAAAGTATGGAAGAAAAAATTTTTCTTTTTGGAAGCCCTATAAGATGGACTTTACAACTTTTTTGATTTCCTCGAAAAATAGAAAATTCAAATTTGTCACACAAAAAATAATTGAAAATAATCTGTGAACTCGATAAATTTTGAAAGAATGATGATATTCGATCGTGCTTTGGCAACCATTTTGAGGGAACAAAAATACAATTCAAGTTCGTTAACCAGCTGTTTCGAATCAAAAATAAAAGAGGGGGAGTATTTTGGAAATGTTTTTGGACTTTTTTTTCCAAGACTTAAAAATTTCAAGTAAGGTTTCTTGTAGTAGGTAAAAAGTGAAACAATTTATTTCCATGATTTTTTTTTATAAAAACAAAATTGTCAGAATTGTGGCAGTTTCAAAATTCAAAAATATAAAAGAAAATGAGAATTTTCAGCCAAACAAGGCAGGATATGAGAAAAAGTTCGAAGGAAACAAAAATTTTTTTGAAGAGCCCCCCAGGATGATTTTTACAACTTTCCTGCAAAAAATCAAGAATTCAAATTTTAGTCGCACAAAAAAAATGAAAAATAGAAAGATTCCTT
>WSXT02196529.1:0-19170 GCA_011762715.2 Neuroterus valhalla
CTCAGGGGGTCTCAAAACGTGGAGATTTCATCAAATCCGCGAAAGTCAATTTTCACATAAGACCAATACCTTCTCATTCAGAATGAGAATGTAAAAAGTAATGTCTCTAGCTCAGATAGGACAGGAGTTATGCATTTAAAAAAAATAATCTTCAATCAAATTCTCAATTTTTAAACCCTTCCTATTTCTCGAAAAATGGCATCCTCAAATACGTATCTTTTCTTTTTCGATAAGGAACCGGTAAAAAAAAGTATTAGCTCACTCAAAAATGGGTCGGTCAATTCTCTTTTCGATTTGTAAAAGAATGTCCCACATATGCATTCATAGAGAGCGTAAATATTTCTGTGGTGAAGGGATCGCTGGCCTCTTTCGCGGTCCAATTGCCCAAGCACTCGTCCGTAATTTATTTTATTACTTTGTTAAATATTTAATGAAAATTTGTTTGGAATGCCATGCAACAGTTTCGTGTGATTGCCATTTATTCTTGTTCTAAAATCTATTTTTTAGTTGCAAATTCATATTCACCGCATAATTCATTTATGAAAATTTTACTTTTGGTCTTATTAGAAGCTGAACGATTCATTTTGAAAGAAATTTGAATAAAATCGATTTTGTTCTCGACTGAGGAATCATTCCTTGTTGAATACTCAATTATCTCGTTAAGGAATTTAGAGTTCTGGAAAGGGGACCTTTCTTGCGAATTAAACAAGTTTTAGAGAAGTTTAATCCTCTGTTGGAAATTCGTTTTTTGCCAGATCAGATAAAGGAAAAACTGTGCAGGGCCCTCTCCAATCTAGAATTCCATTTTCAAATAAGATGCGTGTTCTGTGAATCATTAACTTTTCAGCAAGGCAATCATGCAATAATTGCTTGACAGCTCAGTTATAAGAGTTATGCATGAGACAAACTTTACCAGAAATTTAAAAAAATAAAATGTTTCTCTGTTACATCTCAAGAGATCGTGCTGTGTTGACCTTATTTCTCAAATTAAACGGCAAGCAACACTGAGGCTTAATAAAGTCAAGAAATGCATCGCAGAATGCAAAAGTACACCGAGCTTAAAAAAGCCTCAAAATACAAATAAAGACAAAAGGAAGCAGAAGAATAGGAATCGAAATGCCCGAACATATTAAGGAGACTGGATGTATGTTCAGTACAACTTTGATTGTATCAACATCGATAAACAATGTGCACAATTGAACTGATTAAATTATCTCTCATTTTTTCCAAGAAAAATGCATGAAGTGTAGTATTCTAGTTTTCATACTGATATTTAAGGAGGGAGAAACGGCTATAAAAAATACTTGAACTTTTTGCAGGAACTCCTTTAATTGATTTACTTATCAATTTTATTCTTTCGATTTAATAAATTATTGGGAAAATATATTATTTACAAAATCAGTTGAACTTATCGAATTTATGATAATTAGTATGCTTTTCTCAGTCTAATATTATTTCCTGATTATAGATTATTCTTGAATGAGCAGATTTCTTTCGAATTATCGTATTGCTATAGATGAAAGGCATTTTCAATATAATTGTGCGTTAATAGACTGTATCGAACGTTTTTGTGTTTGGAAGAAGGATTTTCCATTTTTAAATTTGTATTTTATATGATTGAAACCATAAATATGATGGTTGCAAGCTAGCTAACGTTTTGAGCTATATTTTTGAACCAGAAAAGAAGAGGCAGGAAGAAACTTTAATCGAGAGATAAAGTTGTAGTATTTGTAGTTCCAAAGGGAAAAATCCCCATAAATATTAGGAAATTCCGTAGAATACTACATTCTCATTCTGAATGAGAAGGTATTGGTTTTATGTGAAAATTGACTTTCGCGGATTCGATGAAATCTCCACGTTTTGAGACCCTCTGAGTAAAAAAAAACGGTTTTTACGAAGGTGTCTGTCTGTCTGTCTGTAGTCCATAGTCTGTAATCTGTGTACTCGATAACTTTCGAAAGAATGATCGGATCGGATTCCTCTTTGGCACTTATTTCGAGGGACCAAAAAGGCAGGTCGAGTTCGTAAACCAGCTATTTTGGATGAAAAATGGAAGAGGGGGAACATTTTGAGCATTTTTTTGAACTTTTTTTTCCAAGACTCAAAAATTGTAAGTACGGTTTCATATAAAAGGTAAAAAGTAAAACAATTTATCCTCATGATTTTTTTTGATAAAAACGAATTCGTCAGAGTTGTGTCATTTTCAAAATTCAAAAATATAAAAGAAAATGATAATTTTCAGCCTTGAAACGCAAGACGGAAAAGGAGGTCAGAGAGGAAAAATGTTTCTTTTCGGGAACCCTACAAGATCGCTAATACAACTTTTTAATTTTCTCAAAACATCGAAAATTCTCCCTTTTAAACGCATAAAAATAATTAAAAATAATCTGTGAAATCGATAACTTTCGAAAGAATGGCCATATTCCATCGTGCTTTAGTACCCATTTCGAGAGACCTAAAAGACATGTAAAATTCGTTAACCAGCTATTTCGGATGGAAAATCAAAGAGCGGGAGCATTTGGAAAATTTTTTTGGATTTTTTTTTCCAAGAATAAAAAATTGTGAGTACAGTTTCTTATAGAAGGTAAAAAGTGAAACAAATTATCCATTTGACTTTTTTTGATAAAAACAAAATTTTCAGAGTTGGGACATTTTCAAAATTCAAAAATCTAAACAGAAAATGTGAATTTTTAGCCAAATAATGCAGGATTGAAAAGAAAGTCAGAGGGAAAAAGATTTCTTTTCAGAAGCATTACAAGATCGCGAATACAACTTTTTGAATTTTCTCAAAAAATTGAAAATTCTCACTTTCGATCGCCCAAAAAATAATGAAAAATAATCTGTGAATTTGATAACTTTCGAAAGAATGATCATATTTGCTCGTGCTTTGGCACATTTTTTCAAAACCGGAAAAGAAAGGACGAGTATGTTTGCCAGCTATTTTGGATGAAAAATCGAAGAGGGAGAGCATTTTAAAAAAATTTTCGGATCGATTTTCCAAGAATCAAAAATCGTAAGTGAGGTTTCTTGTAGTAGGTGAAAAGTTAAACATTTTATACTCTTCTTGGGAGTCGTTCAGGATTGTTTATACAACTCTTCGAACTTCCTCAAAAAATCGAAAATTCCAATTTCGATCGCACAAAGAATAATGAAAAATGAACTGTGAACGCGATAACTTTCGAAAAAATGATCATATTGGATTGTGCTTTGGCACAATCTTTTAAGGCCGCGAAAGAAAGGAAGAGTTCGTTAACCAGCAATTTTTTACCAATGTTTCTGGTTTTATCCATCAAAATCGCATTTAAGAAATAAAAAATGCATGTTTTCGCTCAAACTATGCAAGATGCGAAAAAATTTTAACATAAAAAATTATTCATTTTAAAAAGACCCATAAATTTTATGTACACCATCTTTCCATCAGATGCATAGTTTTTGTTTAAATCGAGAAAAATATTACCAGAAATGAAAAGTTCAATTTTTGAGCAAAACTGTGCGAGATATGGAAAAAATGAAAGAAACAAAAATTGTTCACCTTAAAAAGTCTACAAATTCATTGTTAATTATTTTTCTATAGGACAAATAGTTTTCGTTTTCATCGTGATAACACACTTACAAAAAAAAATTCCATCTTCGTCCCAACCAATAAGAGACAGGAAGAGATCATTCATAAAAAAATTGTTCATCTTAAAAAGTTTTACAAGTTTTACATGAAATTTTCCCCAATACGCCGCATATTTTTTTTTATTGTGATAGCGCTTTTTAAACAATGAAAAATTCAATTTGCTAGCCAAACAATTCGAGATGTAAATATTAGTGGCGAGTGTTGTAATGAGAATGTGTTCCTGAAGGCCAGTAGAGCCTTAAGTAACCTTATTATGAAAAAAACTTTAGCAAAAATGAAAAAGAATTCAATAATCTTCATAGGAGTGGACGTTTTCAGGAGTTTTGCAATATTTGCAATTCTTTGTTTGCAGTACACTATAAACTGAATCAAACGCGTATGAAGCCGAGCGTGAAGCGCAAAATGATAAAAAACGGAACGCGAAGGGATCGCGCGCGCAGCGCGTCAAAAAAATGTGCCCGCGCAGCGGGCAGATTTTTTTTTTAAATTTGGACCGTTCAAATATTAAAAGAGACGTTCGTTATCCAATGATTTTTATTTTGCGTCGTTGTTTTCAGAACACTGATAAAATTGTTACATCAGAAAGTATACAGAGTCTGGAGATTTGAACAAACATTCCTGAAAATCATATTCTTTTTATGGAACTTAACCTTTTCCAAGGCTTTAAATCATGATAATTCTATAATTGTTGCCCAATTAAGTCGTTATAAATTGCTCTCATGGAAGCTGCATAAACTTTCCATTATCATAATAATTTGGTATAGAAGGCGAATAAACAGACTAAGATCAAGTACTTCTGTTCCCTGCTCTTCCAGAAGTTAGACGTCTTATTGAATCATGGAGTGTGCGATATTCTGCTTATTGGCTTTTTGTGCCATCCAAGTAAGTCACTTACCAGCTCATTTAAATTACATATCAATAATTGTATTTAATTAATGACTTCAAGAACAGTTGTGCGACAAGTTTATCCTGCAATAATAAAAGTTGATACTTTGTTTGAAAATAAATGCTCATTTCTGATGGAAATGGACCTTTTTTGTCGAAGAGTGAACATCATCTAAAAATTGAGATTTATTATGAAACTTTAAATTCTACATGTCTGGTGGATAATTCATCCTTTGTAGATTACAATATTCTACAATTTGGTAAAAAATGCGTATGTTTTATAAACATTTCATCTTTATTGTCGGGTATAATTTTGTTCATCAGAAATCATCCTTTCTTTATTCCTCCTATGATTATATTGTCTGGAATAAGCTTTCGGTTTGAAAATTGTACTGTTCCGTATCTAATTTTTTCTCTCAGATTGATAATCCATTTTCCATGGTCAAAAAGTTGCCGTTCTTGGTAAATAATTTATCTCTCTTAGTAAAAATAATCTCTTTTGTTGAAACTACATCTCTCTTTTCTCTTTCATAATTTTTTGCAATAAAACTGGATGATTTGGTTTAAATGCATTTTTGTAGGTCAAAACGTCTACAAGTTGGTTGAAAATACGACTATTTTGTTAGAAATTATATTATTTCGTTAACAGTGTAACGACTTTGTATCCCATTCAATTCCCTCATTCAGTCCTCCTCCTGTTCTTCCTTCCGCAAAATCCTTACCCTGTCCTCTTGCCAGCTTGCTTTATCCCATTGGCATATTCCGTCCCTTCCTTTTTCCCTTTCTTCAAGGGCACATCGCTCCCCTGACCATGTTCCTGAATCTAAATGTTGTTATTCTTCTCCATCTTTTTCCACCACACCCCTCTTCCAAATATTTTGGTAGTCCTGCCTTTTTTAATACCTTATACCATTTCTTATATTTAGAATTCCTAATCCTTGACCATCCTTCTATTAATTGACTTTCCTTATCTTTTTCTCTAATTCTTCAAAGATTACTCCAATTTCCTCTTCTACATCTCTATTTGCAAGGAACTCCCTTCTTTCTTTTTCTCGTTTCGTCAACTCAATCGCCTACCCTCTTCTTTCTTCCACCTCCTAAAGGAATTCCTTCGTTGAACCCCCCCCACCCCCCCCCCCCCCCTCCTCCCCCCCCCCCACCCTCCCTTCCCTCCCCCCCCGTTAGCTATTCTCCAAATTTCTGTCTTCTTCCCTGCTCTGGTATTCGATTCGTCCCTTTGCGCTTCTTCTCTCACCACAATCCAGCTGTCTTCCAATCCACTTCTAGAGTCCATCTTACACATACTTCCTATAACCTTTCCATCTCTCTTCTTTCCTTCCATCCCCATATTTCTGTTCCATATCCTGGGATTAGCCATATCAGAGTATAAAACAACCAACAGATTCTTCTTTTCTGATCTCCCTTGAATCTTCTCATCCCTATTCCTCACACCTGCTTCGTTGCCACTGCCGCCGTTTTATTCTCTCTCTTATATGTTCCTCATGATCCTCATTTGCCAAAGTATACATCTTGACTTTTCCCATCTGAACACCTTCCCATCCTTTTCTGTAATTGCTTCTTCTGGGTCTGGGGCAAGATAATAAATAAAAGTGGGCTCAGAGCACACCCTTTCCTTACTTCTTATATCAACCAAGAACCATCACCTACTTTGTCGGCTACCTGTACCCTCCTTCCTGGCTAAAGAAAGATTTCTCAAACTCTCTCTATAAGATCATTCCGTACCCCTTCTTCTCCTTTTCATTTCTTCTATTTATTAGACAATTTACTACATATATATTGTCCATCACCCTCATTCTTTTTCTTAACCTCGTCTGACTTAGTGACAAGGTTGGCTTAAGCATCACTCCCCTAATATCCTGAACCTCCTCCCCTTTGCCTCTTTTTATATCGGTACCACTACCTCTTGTTTCTATAGCTCTGAACATTCCTCTCTGTTGTTAACTGAGCTATTGATAATAGTAATAATTATTTTCACTGCTCAGCAATAAGCTCAAATTTTGTGGAGTTGGAAGATGTAAAGAAAAGATAAATTAAATTGATAAACTAGGAATTTGGCAAGAAGATATAAAAATTCTTATAGAACGGGCTACCGCTTGCTATGACGAATAGTTTTCAAATTATCATAATTGGCATCAAGTTAATTTGACATTAATTGACTACAAAATGCAGCACTGCCGCCCGCTATGAAAACTTGGTTTGAAAGCGAGAACAAACAAAACATAATATCAATACATAAATTTTCAATGAAAATACATTTTGTAAGATGCACAAACATAATCTATCAATTTCTCATCCAAGATTAGAAGCAAGTACCTTAGCAAATCAGACACGCTGCTACTCGACCTTTTCTATTCAACGCGAGTCTTATCAAGATTTTTTTAACAACTCCGCAGAAGTCTCGGATGATAAAGGCAATAAGCAGGCTTGACGATCGGTCGGTCAAAGTTCAAAGTGGCCGTTTTGATGCCAACAGAGCGAACTAAGACATCTTCACCAGAGTAGCAATTGATTACACGGCCAAGTGACCATTTAGTTGGCGGGTGACCATCATTGCGTATCAGTACTAGGTCCCCGATTTTTAGATTAGTTTGTTCACGACTCAGCTTATATCGACGTTGTAAAGAGTGTAGATATTCGGCAGTCAATAATCGCCAAAAAATCGCCGCTATATGTTGAACGATTTGCCAACGAGATAGTCGATTCTCTTGTACAAATTCAACTGATTGTTCGGTGGGACTCGACAGTGGTGCCCCAATCGAAAAAATGCCCTAGGGTTAAAAAGGTCAAGTCATTGCTGTCGTCCGATAATGGCCTTATTGGGCGAGAATTGAGAGCTGCCCCAATCCTTGTGAGAGTAGTATAGCACTCCTCAAAATTAGGAGTTCGTGAACCCACTATTCGGCGGAAGTTGTGCTTGAAACTTTTGACACCAGCCTCCCACATTCCTCCGAAATGAGGTGCAGAAGGTGGAATAAAATGCCAAGCGTTTCCTTGGGTCGCGAATTGATTTTGCAAATCAAAATCTTTGCGTAATTTTAGCAGGAAATTACGAAATTCTCTTCCAGCTCCCTGAAATGTAGTTCCATTATCACTGTACATGAGAGTTGGTAATCCACGGCGATTCGAGAAGCGATGATAAGCAGCCCCTTCCCGGATATACGTGAACATTAAAAGGACCCGAATAGTCAACCCAAGTATGCGTGAAAGTGCGAGTTGAAGTAGTCCGAAAATTCGGAAGACTACCCATGAGCTGTTGTGAAAGAGTAGCCCGCTGGCGTATACATGGAACGCAGGCATGAATTATTTTCCTAACCAGTGCACGAGCTCCTAGAACCCAAAATCTCTGGCGCATTGTACGTAAAGTTAGTTGCGTACCACTGTGCGACGATCGAGTGTGAGCGTCACAAACAATAAGCTCACTTGTTCGATGACGCGGAAGGATAATAAGATGCTTTTTATCGTAATTGATTGCAGCATTATATAAGCGTCCTCCTAAACGTAATATACCAGATGCGTATAAAAATGGGTGCAATGTCTTCAACGAGGAGCTCAATTTTATTTTATCTTTACGTTGAAGAGCGAGCAACTCAAGTTTAAAGGCCTTCTTTTGAGCACGACGCACACAATACGAGGAAGCTTGCTTAATCTCGTCTGGCAAAAGAGCCAATGTATTATGCTGGACAGTAGACCTTGGTAGTCCACCAACCTTGATCAAGAAAGCTGTGCAGAATTGAGTACAATACGCGGTCACCCTAAGAAATTTCGGCCAAGATGATAATCTATCAGCTTAGTCAAAAGATTGATCAGGCTGCTTCATTCCATAATGAGTGGCTATCTTACTCCACTAAAGGTCAACATCTGGAGACAAAATAGGCGGTGATTTTGTCCAACTTGCTGAATGTTTGGCCAGCTACTGTTGTCCATGCCACCATGAGGGGTGATCCTTCAATACCTCTGGGAAGAGGCCCCTAGAAGCGCAATCAGCTTAGCGTTCGGAACAAGCTCATGAATGTTAGCTACTCGATTCCATACAAAAGTACGCCAATTCGAAGGATGCTCAGTAAGCCAAGCTAAAACCACTGAGGCATCAGTGTGGCAGTGAAGTAGGATATTTCCAAAGCCCAATACCGGAATGAGAAAATTCAGAGAGTTAGCCAATAATTGAGCTCCGCATAATGCAAACCTAGGTATAGTCACAGGAAGGATAGGAGCTTCCCTAGATTTAGCAGTCAGTAGAGTTACTTTTGCAGTTCCGTCTTCCTGAATAATTTGGAGATATACGACTGCAGCATAAGCCCTGCTCGAAGCGTCAGAAAGACCATGCAGTTCGCAACCTAGATTGTTAGCGCTTTGTCGAGTCCATCGCGGTATCTGGAATGTCTGAAGCTGGCTGAGACCCATATGATATTTTGACCAATGCTCTTCCAAATCTGTGGGCAATGGCTCATCCCACTGCACTTTTTGCAACCATGGTTGTTACATCCAACGCTGAGCGATAGCTACAACTAGTGATAGCCAGCCCATGTGATCATAGAGCTTTCCGATCACAGAGATAAGTAAACGCTTCGTCGGAGAATTCATAATTTTTGACTCTACTCTAAATTGGAAGACTTCGGATACCGGATTCCACTGCAAACCTAAGACCTTCAGTTCCATTTCTTCATCCATAAGAAACTCAAACGCTCTCTCATCAGTTCCTGAAGGACAATCTGATAATAGTAATTCATTATTATCTGCCCATTTTCTGAAATGAAACCGGCCCTTTTCGAATAGATGGATGACTTGCGTTCTTAATTGTCGAGCTTCTGCTATTTCCTTAGCGCCAAAAAGAACGTCATCAACGTACACGTTATTTTCCAGAACCGATTTGGCTGCAGGAAAATTGGAGCCCTAATCAGCTGCTAATTGCTCAATGACTCTATTTTCTATATGAGGAGCGGGAGCAGTGCCGTACGTGACTGTATCACAAGGATCAATCAAAATTTGTTTGAACATTTTTAAAACTTCGGATGAAAAGACAAAGCGATGACATCGCCAACGTAACATGATCGAGGCCAGATCAGTAAGAATTTTCGGGACAATGTGCAAATGCGAATTTAATGATGTATTATTAGATGTCAGACTCGACGCATTAAATACAACTCTCAAACAAGTAGTAGCACTATCAGACTTAACAATAGGATGATGAGACAGATAAATTGTTTGAGGAGTATCAGATTCAGTAAACTCTCAGACGCGACTCATATGACCTAACTGTCCATATTCAATCAAAAAATCAGCGTATTTAGAATCTAAAGCAGGATCCTTGAGTTATCGAGTATGCACACTCTTTAAAGGAGGGCCATTCTTGAATGGTAATCGTACCATGTACCTCCCTTATCCTAAGCGTTGGTGAGTGGAAACGAAATGTTCTTCACAACTCATCTCATCGGCAGTCAAGTGAGATCTGGATACAGGTTCCTCCATCTCCCAGAATCTAAGAAAGTTGTCATGGAGGACTTCCTCAGTTATGCTTTGATGCGTTCTTATTGGTTAAGACCAGCCAGTTGTCGACTTGAGAACTGACCCTGAGAGGATCCATCCAAATATCGTATCTTGTACTGTAAGTGAGCCGTACGCACCTTTTAAGGCCCTCTTATTAAGCAAGATCCAAACATATCCGCTCCTAGAATAATATCTATGGCTCCTGAGCTGAACGGATCAGGGTCTGCTGAAGAATTCTTATTTATTTCAATTTCAACTCCTCCCCCCGGTCTTACAGGAGGAGTGTAGGACGTTAAATGTAATATTACCAACGCCTGCATGAACACCGGTTCGAGCATACCCATCTTTGGTAAAAGTGATACCTGAGACAAATTTTCGCGGCACCTATCATCTCGCCACCCACTCCATAAGTTAGAGCATTCGCACTTTGATACTTTGGATTAAGAATTTTTACCATCCATTCAGAAATAAAACGACATTCTGAACCCTGATCGGGTAGAACTCTGAAAGTATGGACCCGGCAATCATCAGCTCGCACGTTTACTACAGCGGTTGCGGCAATGGAGAGCGAGAAAGGTCGCGTTTATTATTCAGAAAATAAACCGTAGTATCATCGAGACTAGCCTAATGGGCTCCCTGTATTGATAGTGGAGGATCATCCGATATTTCTTTTATTATTGAATCCAAGTTGCTAGTTCCAGCCACTTGAGAAGTGATCGCGAGTGTGTTAGCCGAAGACAATGCCGACGGTGTCGAACTAGAATTTGAGTTGGATTTAAATTCAATGTGCAGCAAGGTGTTGTGTTAACAATAGTATTTACCACAAGTATACTTGCTAGAACAGTCGTACGATTTATGACCTGGTGTCAGGCAATTCAAACAACAATGATTTCGCACAGCCAATTCGTTCCGTTGATCGATAGATAATTCTCTGAATTATTTACATTTGAATAAATGATGACCCTCTTTGCACATAAGGCATTTTGAATTGGTAGAGGCATTGTGACCCTCCACTGTCTGATCTTTATTATTTTCACCTTTCCCGGAAGATCAGATTTTTACAGTTGAATAGCTTCCAAAGTAAGAACACGAGTTGCTGAAAAATAATCTTATTTTCGAAAAGAGGGATAATCAGTTTCAGATCCCAAGTGCGTCTCTCATTCGTTTAAAGATTGAAGATCTTACTTCCGTACTGTTCAAAATACAATAATGTCATCCCAATGCTGAGTGGGACGATTCAGATTTTTCAAACAAGGTAACGCTTCATTTGAAGTGTCACGAAGTACTCTTTATTCCGCTACTGAATTATTGGATTCATTCGGAATGGACGCGATTGCTTGTAGATGAGCGCTTATCAAAGCACGCTCATTGTCGTAACGTTTTTTTTTATCGTATTCCACGCAGTAACTAAATTCGCCTCGGTTACTGTTACATGATTGATCACATGGCCAGCGTCTCCTGCCAAAGAAGTTTCCAAATAATGTAAACGAGAATTATTAGATAATAGATCGTTATTAATGACAAGAGCCTCGAACATATCACGAAAATTTTCCAAGTCTACATAATTGCCTGAAAATTGAGGCAGCGTAATTTTAGGTAGCCTAAGGAAATGGCAATCTTATCGTATTAAATTTTCTCATGTTGGATTAGCTGTTGTCGTAGCATTTGACACGAAAGTATGCAATTTCGAATTGAGATAATCGAGAGCTGCGAGATAAGCCTCTTCAATTTATAAAAATTGACTTTTGGTAAAATATTCTATAGACTGCTTTTCTTTCGTAGAATGAAGCGCTCTAGCCTGTGAATCTATTTCTAAGCATCTTTTCCATTTGCCCGAAAGCAAATCTAAACGACCGCTAACCGTTGTTTCGTTTTGTTCGTCGAGGGCGAGTTTTCAAAAATTCATTTCAGTTCGCATGATAGCTTCGTGCAACGAAACAAGCTCGATACATAATGCATACATTTTAGACATGGTGTTCTGAGAAAATATTCTTCCAAGATACTAGCAATGCTAAGCTAGAAATAGACATAAAAATCTGAATTTGAAGAATAAATATTCAGCTAGTTTGTGAATATTAAATCATTGGTAATCCTTTGGCGAGCAGGCAGCCGTAAAGGTAACAGAAATATTGAACAGATTCACTATTGTAAAAATACTGAACCTGTCAAAACATAAATACAAGACAAATCGTGAATTTCCTCGTGAATAAAATATAACTGTTTTCAAATTGTACACAGGGGTTACTTTTAGTGAGAACACAGGGCAGAGGCCATTTATCCAGAGTTACAGTTGAGCAATAAATTAGAAAGAATGAAAAATGGTGGGTTCAAACAATAAGGGACAACCTTACTTAACATACGAGGGCTCAAACGGACCGCCGACACTCCAGGGCAGATAGTTACTAAGGACAAATTATCATTAGCCATTCACATGACTCTATAGGAATTCGGAAGCTTCCATATAACTAATACACTTGAGCAATGCGGCACACAAAGGCTGCCGAAAACGAGACACAAACTCGGGAAACTAATACAGTGGTGCACAAGTGTAAAGGGACGAAAACGGCTAAATTTGGGGCTGAGGGGGCCATAGAGGCCCTGATTTTTCCACGAGTTAACACAACTCAGTCAGAAATGTACAAGATTCCTGGAAACCCGCGAGGTTTCACGTGGTCAGGCGGCAAAATCCATTCTGGAAGTCAATATTAAATTAAAGAAAAAGCCTGATCACGGGAATGCCTTCGGACTTCCACTTACAAATTGAAGCTGACCTTACCTCTGCACAAAACTGATTCTAACGACAACTTTACTAACAAAGATTGAGATAGCGCGAGAAACCCCGAACGTTCCGTATCGGCACGTGGCTGCGGGCCGAAAGAGAGCGTGGCAGGTAGAGATTCGAATGCGTCGTCCCGACTCCTTCGGGCGGGCCTCCAGTGGCTGGCCTTCTATGCTGTCGCCACGTCGCTGATGTGCAAGAGCGGCTTCGTACAAGGAGCCATTAATTGGAGTAAGAAAAATCGAGAGAAAGAACTCCGTCGCATCACCGGTAAGGAGACTCTCGTCTTCTCTGGACCGAATACACCCGCATCCAGTGCCTTAGCGTCGAGGGCCCCAAAAGGGGTTGTGAGAGCGGTTCGTCCCTCAGAAGAATTTTACGTGGACAAGAGTTTCGCTCCTAGGCGAATAAGTCATTCCCCATTCCTAAGGAAGTCTCGACTCCGTCCCTGGCTTTGGAAGCATCCGATGAAATCACGTCATATTCCGGGATAGTTGGAGACAGCAAACGCACAGGCGGGACCCAGATTCAGCTTGAATCTCGATTCTTATGTTAGAGAAAGACAGCGAACGTGACCCTTGTTCTCTATAGGCCTCTAGAGTCCCGGAAATCCCTTGATGTCCCTCGTTGAATAGCATCAACGCAAGGTCACAAACGAAAAAAAAATTAGAATCAAACGCATGAGCCCTCGAATCCTTAATATACCCTAACAAATGTCCTTGGAGTGTCGTGCCATGTGCCAGAACGGAATTTCCAGCGAGAGTTATTTGAATTAAATACAAAAAGTAGCTGGTCAAAAATTTGCCCCGTTACAACAAATATAGTGAGAATGAGCACTGTCAAGTTTCAGCTTGTGTACATGTGACATCGTTCGCACAGTATTCCAATCACACAAATCCGTCTTGAACTTTAGAAAATGTCTGATCCCGACTCTCATCTCACACCCACCATTCACACTCTTCTTTACGAAATCATTGAACACACTTTTTCCCCACACTCACCTTAATTTTGACAAATATCCAACCAAAGCTCCATACCAAACGTTTACTTTATCTCTAAACCTTCACGCGGAAAGCGGTCGTCTATAGATGAGGAACTCTCTGGTTAATAATCTTTTTGGTTGAAAATTATATTTTTTTTGTCGACGTATCATATTTTTGGTGGAAAGTGTATTTTCTTCTTGTATGGTCTAAGAATTTCTTTTGGAAAATTATGCTTTATGTCAAAAACTGATTTACCTTTTTGAAGGTTTTTTTACCCTTGAAAATTGATCTTCGAACACACAGAATTTCAGTACCTCATGTTTTCTTGCAAATCTATCTCTTTAAGGGAGCATCCATGAATTACGTAACGCAATTTTCCGGCAATATTGGACCCCTCCCACCCCATATGTAACGCTTGTTCTCCATTTTCCCTGTAGTTTTTCGTCATCGCGTAACACTAGGCTAGACTACCTCCCACCCCCCAAATGTGTTACGTAATTTATGGATGCTCCCTAAGCCTTAAATCAATATTGGTTCGATCCTCGAATGCTTCCTGAAATATATGGCTTCTCAGCTTAGATAATTAACTGCTTGATGAGAAAAAACCACGATCGGTTTCTTCTGCGGACCACTGGGAGTGCCCTGAACCATGTTTGGCGTCCGCTAGCATGGCAAGGAGCTGATGCTTGCTTGCACTGCCGAGGTAGCAGCCGCAGTAGGGATCTGGAGCCCGCCCCTTCGGGCCTTGATCAGAAAGTGCGTCGTGGCTGCAGAGGTCGGAATCTGCAGTGCTCCGAGCGGGTTCAGGTCTGTCTGTATTCTGGGACTTGTTAAACGAAGTTTGGGTAACTGAGGTAAGCGATGTTCTGAGGGTATACCCGTTCTCAGTTATTTCGGCCTGCCCCTCCACGCATGCTGCGCTGGTGAAACTTTAATGGCAACCCAAACACCCCGCACCCCCACCATCGACAGAAAAAAAACATGTCGACACGGCATTTCATATGGACACGATTGATACATGAGCCAATCCGTTTGAAAGGAAGATTTCAATTGCAAGGACTCCACCTAGAAATAGAACTCATTCCTTACCGGAGTCTGGATCAGGAGACTCTCGCCGAACAGATGAAGACCTGTCGAAGGCAAGCGCGCCTAGAAGAAAAAGAAACCTGAAAAGTACACCTGAAAGAGAACTTCCGAATGGCGAGACAAACGAAAACGTGTATATGTCTGCTATGGAATAAGAAGGTGTCCTATTAAAAAGACCAGCGAAGACGTTGCTGAGTATGTACAGGCCCAAAACGGAAATGCTGGAAAACAGTAGCCATCTTACTCTCCAAGCTGAAATTCTTTGCCCAAAAGAGTTCAAACGATGGATTGAAAAGGAACTCGTTGAGAGGGAAGAAAGTAAAGTCATACAACTAGGAAAAGAAAATAAAACGCTTTCGCCAAAGGATTGACGAGATGGAAGTAGACCAGAAGAGGTCCACAGAACGCCTACAAGGGAAAGTTAAAAAAGGACGAAACATCTAAAAGTTTTATGTCAATCACAGAGGACGACTGGAAAGAAGGAGTTTTCCAGAAAGCCATAACAAAAGTGGGACATATATGAAATGCGCCGCAGGAGACTGATATTATTTTACCATGCACTGTCAGTCTCTAGTCATACTCCGAAGAGGTACATAAGGGCATAGAGATGTTCGGGGTTTGATAAGGACTTTTGAAGCAAGGAAAGAAGGCAGCTGAAGTAGCAAGAATGCTACACTCCCTGAGTTCTCCTGATGTGGGTGGGAGCTTAAAACAGGCCACCAGAAGCATTTTCTACCCAATGCACGAAAACCTGTTCATCAAACATGACGGCAATGACAAGTTGCTTTTCCTAGCCCTAAAAGAGGTCAAAAGCCAAATGCACGAAGGCAGAAGGGAGAAAATCATGGTTCCGTCGATAGAGGGAGTTACGGGACTTGTTTTCGCCCGTATATTGGAATTTGTCTTCATTGACTCAGAGATCAAATTTGAAGTCTACGATCCTGTCAATGGAAACACAAGTGGAAAAAAACAAGAGAATCGTGGGACTCATTCCAAACATAAGACTGAAATCGGTACAAAATCGGAAAAACCGGCAAGAATAAGAAGCCAAAAACAAGACGCCCTCCTTGTGTAAATGGAAGGCAAGAGCTATGCCGACATACTAAAAGCAGTAAAGCAAAGCGTTGACCCTGCTGATATCGGAGTAGATGTTAAAGGCATTAGAAGAAGGAAAAATGAAGACCTTCTTCTGATGGTTCCCAATAGTGGGAGCTTGACAGAAAACCTCAAGAAGGAAATTTGCGAAAAAGTGCCAGCTGCCTCAACATCGCTTCTGAGGAGGAAAAAGGTCCTCCACATCAGAGGAATGGACGACGTGACAACTATCCAGGACATCCAGGAAGCCATATGCAAGTCAAGTGACACAAAAGTTGAAGACTTTGAAGTACGAGCACTCCGACTAGCCTTTGGCTGTCAACAGAATGCGACACTAATAATGCGCGAATCCGACGCTAAAGGAATTCTGGAGAACGGAAATATAAGAATCGGCTTGACCTCGTGCAGAATTTGGGAAAGACTGACGGAAATCAACTGCTTCAAATGCTGAGGACAGGTGCGCGCAAGAGCAGATCTTAACAGACCAGACAGAGATGAACTCTGTATGAAATGCGGGAAAGAAGGGCATAGGGTAGCGAATTGCCAGAATAAGCCCTTCTGTCTAAAATGTGAAAAAGAAGGTCATCAGACCAATAGACACACTTGACAGTAGAAATGAAAATTCTACAAATCAACACCAAACGGAGTCACCCTGCTGTGGATATGGCCCTGGCTACTGCCAAGGAAATAGGAGCTGAAGTGCTGGCCCTATGTGAACCTAATATCAAAGCACTGGAAGGCAGGGAGGATTAGATCTACGAGCAAGGAGTAGATACTGCCATCAAGATTTTGGGCAATCGTATTCCTATTACGGCCATCTTTCACCTTGTACAGCTGCTACGCCTCACAAAACAAGAATATCAAAGAGCTGTTGGAGAACTTAGACCAAATCAGCAATGATATTAGAGCCAGGCAAGGGCAGGTCATAGTTGTGGGAGACTTCAACGCCAAGTTTCCAAAATGGTATGTGAGCTTTTCCGAAAAACGAGGAAAAAGCGTTACTGAATAGATAGCTCAACACGACCTGATCATAAGCAATATCGGAAAGGAACTCACTTTCGAAAGGTCCAATTATGGTTCGATCCTGGACTTGACGTTTGCAACGACAACCATCGGAAGGAAGCTCGCGATTGTGGAAGTATCCAAAAACGAATCTCTTAGTGATCATAGGTATGTCACTTTCACGATGAGGGACACATCTTGTAATCGCAGGAGATCTGGAGCAAGTAGAGGTTGGGATCCGAAGAAGATCAACAAAGAAAAGAAAAGCAAGCCCTAGAAAGAATAGTGGAAGATGCCACTACAACATCGGCTGATGGATTCTCAAGAACGTTGAAAGAGGTTTGTGACGCTTGCATACCAAAGACTAAACTTGTCAAGTGAGGAGACTCAATGTACTATTGGAGCCGAGAAATTGCGGGAATGCGCGAAAAATGCATCCACATTCGGAGAAAGTACACGAAAGCTGAAAAGAAGAACAATCCCAGTCGGAGGCGTCTGCTTTGGCAAGAATTAGTGAAGAAATTCCAATATTTCTTATGATTTTTTAGGCAATTTAAAATTATTAGAATAAATCGTCTCATTTGACTATTTATGTCTTGCCAAAAAATGTAAGAAATATTATAATTTTCTGATTCGAATGTAATAACTTGTAACTGCTTGGAGCAGTAAACTTTTCGGAAACATGATGTGATCGTTCAATGAATTATTGTCTATTTCCAAAATTCTGGACTATTCTGCATATTTATACCTATCCTTCTTTTCAAGAATAGTAATGAAATCCTAAATTACTATTTGTCACAAAATTTTTATTCATCAGAGAAACTGTAAAATTGGACCCCTATCGTTTTTGTAAAATTTCCACGTTTTGAGACCCTCTGAACCCAAAAAACAGGTTTTCAGGGATGTTTTTGTCTGTATGTATGTCTGTATTTCTGTCTGTTAGCAAAATAACTTTTGAGAAAACTTATCCATTTGATTGGCCTTTGGTATACTCTTTTAGAAATTTTGGGAACAGTTATTTGAAGACTCGAAAATTGTAACAACGGCTTTTTTCTTTCAACAATGTCGACAAATAAGTTAGGACATTTCAGAAATTCGAAAATATGAACAAAAGTGAGGATTTTCAGCCAAAGAAAGCAAGATATGAAATAAAGGTATGAGGGTTAAAATGCTTCTTTTGGGAGCTCTACAAGGTGATCCGTACAACTTTTTGCATTTTCTCAAAGGAATCGAAAATGCAAATTTTAGTCGCCCATAAAGTAATGAAGAATAGGAAGTTTCATTGTTTGGTCAAACTATGCAAGTTTAGGGAAAATATAAATGAACAAAACTCGTGCACCAAAAGAAGATCGACAAATTTGGTAAATTATACTTTTTGATGGGACAAGTAGTTCTTGCTATATTTATGGAAAACCATTCTAAAGATGAAAAAGTTTAATTTTTGGACAATCGACACAAGCTTAAGAAAAAACAAATAGGAACAAATTTTTCACCAGAATGAAACATAGGCAACAAAACTTCCCCAACGTTTCTTTTCCCCTTTTCCAGGAAAAGGGGTAGGCGTTTGACCAACATCATTTCTGTGACCAGTCACAGGGGTGCCTTCCTGCGCCCTGCGGGACCTGGAGAAGGCGTATTCGTTCGACCATGGATTTGGGAAGGGGGGGGGGGGGGGGGGCAACCTTTCCCTGTTCACAGAAATAATGTTGGTTAGACGCCTTCCCCTTTCCCAGGTCCCGTATGGGCGGGAAGGCACACCTATGACTCGCTACAGAAACAATATTGGTCATATCCCTACTACTTTTCCAGCTCCCGTTGAGGGCGGAAAGGCAACCCTCTTAATGGTTTGAACCCCCAACGCACCCCGCCTGCGTTCGCCACTGGCTTTCCTAGTTCGAGATTATCACTCACTCGGAAACTATCACCCGTAGAAGAAAAATGTAAAAGACAAAAAATGTGTATTTTTATAAGATCTACAACTTCCGATGGAAACATTTTTTTTTTTGCATATTAGCTGAGATAAACTCAAAGAACCATAATTTTATTGGTTTTTTATGATTTTACCATGGGAATCAAATTTGCGCCAATTTTTACTATCATATTCGAAATCAGCGCCAGCAAAAGTGATCTTTTTTTATATGTATGTATGTATGTATGTATTTAATCTCTTCCCATTTACGGGTTTGAGGGCCTCCGTTCCCTTTACAATAGGT
>WSXT02196540.1:0-19168 GCA_011762715.2 Neuroterus valhalla
TGACGATTGTCCAAAAGTTCATTTTTTTCATTTTTTATATGCTTTTTCATAAATGGAGCAAACACTACTTGTTCATTATTTTTTGTGCGACTAAAATTTGAATCTTCGATTTTTCTAGAAAACTCGAAAAGTTGTAAAGATCATCCTGGAAGGTTTTCAAAAAGAAACATTTTTTTTTCTAAGAATTTTTTTTTTATATCTTGCGCTGTTTGGCTAAAAGTTCTAATTTTTGTTTATATTTTTTAACTTTGAAAATGCCACAACTCTGACAATTTTGTTTTTATAAAAAAAACCATGAAGATAAATCGTTTCATTTTTGCCGACTAAAAGAATCAGATATCATCATTGTTTCGAAAGTAATCGAGTTCGCAGATTATTTTCCATTATTTTTTGTGCGATATAAATTAGAATTTTCGATTTTTTGAGAAAATTCAAAAAGTGTCGAAGTCCAACTTGTAGGGCTTCGAAAAAAAACATTTTTTCTTCTATACTTTTTTTCATATCTCCTGTTGTTGAGCTAAAAATTCTCATTCTTGCTTATATTTTCGAATTTTGAAAGTGCCATAACTCTGACAATTTTGTTCTCAACAAAAAAGATCATGGGAATAAATTGTTACACTTATAACTCACTACAGGAAGCTGTAATAAAACTATTGGTTGTATTCGTATTAAACTCTGTGAAGATCTTTATTTAAGTACTTTTCAACAAGTTCTACAGTGAAAATTATATTAAATTATCATAACTCAGAGTAAACAAATATTACGTGCCCAAAAATGGATTTGATGGACGTCCACAAATACCTAACGCATATTTTGAAGCCACATATTAAATAAATTATGAAGTAATTGAAAAATATATTCTTGAGGGTCTTGTAGTTTGATTAGAAAAGCACAATTTTTATTATAAATATTTCTATTTTAATGCAATATCCATAACATATGCACGCAAATGTAAGTGTCCACGGAAGTATTTTTTTGGTTACGTCGATACATAAACAGCGATCATCAGAAAAGAAGGATTACCTTTTTGGGACAGGTTTTGGCGGAACTGAAAAAAAACCGCTCACTACTCATTCCTCCAAGCTTTAAGTGTGAAAATTAAGAACTTTCGTTATAAATTAAGAAGAAGTTTTCGAAAACTTTGCGTATTTTTATTAGTATCCATCGACATAATTGACAAGTAATTCTATATTTTTATTCAAAGTTTAATGAATAAAGGATAAAAATATAAATGAGAACGGGAGAGAACAAATCGCAAGAGGGTTTTCCAATACATTCTACTTTGAAAAGTAAGGAACACTTTTTGCGTTGTTTCCCATCGACGTATCCTCCATCGACGTAACCTCCATCGACGTAACCTCAATGGACGTAACCTTACTTTCAGCTTGTCTGGGCAGCCCGACTAACTGTGCCTCTCCGGAAAACGTTCGCAGAAAATTAATGATTTTTTGATAAATTATTTTGTTTTAATTAGAGAAGTACTGAAATGAACAAAGAATACGATTTCATAATCAAAACTGGAAAATATTCTTCTAATTTGGGAACTCTTTGACTTCTTACGGTCCTGAATTTTTTTTGACAGATTAGCAGAGGTTAAGTCGGTATAATTTATTTATCAATTTGACTGAATGTAGAAATATATATTAATAAATTTTCCATGGAAATGGTGTTTCTTTATCAATAAAACGTTTTTTAATAAGTTTAATTACGTTTTTAGTGGGAAAATACTCGGCGAAGTGTCGATGTAGGTGAAAATCTAAAATAAAAATCACTGTCAGAATTTTATAGAGGTAAAAGCAAATGAATCAATTAAATACAGATAATCAGGTAGAAGTCACAGAAAGACTGTTAATGTTAAATTCTTATTATTAAGGAAACTGATGTTAATACGAAATTAAGAAAAATTGTATATTTTGTACCGAAGTTGGTTATTACGACTGCAAAAAAATGTATAATATCCAAAAACTACTATCATTTGTTATTTCAAATCTGTCAGTAATGTTATTAATTTAAATTATGATATTAACATAAAAAATATGAATTTCTACGTAAAATCTTTCGTTTTCGAACTATACTCAAATATTGATTTATTTCATCTTAAAAAAAATTGATGATAAGATATAGCTATACACAAGCCTTTCAAATAAATTTGAAACATTTCAGAAGTTTTTTTATGGTAATGAACCTAACTTCAAGCACAAATTAAAATTTTCAAAATATTTTCTTTAAAAAATGTACTTTTTCCAAAAGTTTCCTGTATTTGGAGAATTACCCATATACGCAGGACAATAATTGAAAGCAGATTTATGAACTTGGGGAATACCTAATAATAACTTTCAGGCGAGAAGAATAACGATTTCACCAGCAGAACAATTGTTTCGAGAGAATGTGTATTAGTATTGATTTATGATGTCCTATCGTAACTTTCGTATGCCTGATCGCATTTGAGCATTCTAATCTGTATTATGTATATAACTGTATTTATATTATCATAAATTAACAGAATAAAGGATCTCTGTTATTATGAATTGAATACCTATTAAAAAACAGACTGGTTTTAAATATTCATAAGAAACCGTGAGTCATCTCTTTGATACAGTAATATAAATCTAAAGGACAAAGGGCAGCCTGTATTTAAATACATAACTCCATCAACTTCATATTTTCTGCCCGTACTGTTTCTTGGCTTTGACTGCTTTGAGGTCACCGACGTTTTAATTAAATGTTTCTCATTTTCTCATTGTTTTGAAGGTTGAGCCAAAAACCCTCCGCTGAGAAAATCTAATTCTTAGATGCACCTTTTATATTCAAATCTATGAACTTACCCAAATTCAAATCTTCGGAAACCTAAACTGTATTGACCTTTATGTTACTTTTTTAATAAATAACTAACAATTATTGACAAGAAGTTGAATAATCATTAGTCTCACATGTTGCTGTTTCATCATTCCAGACCACATGAAAAATTAATGTTCGGGGGCGTGGAACACTGAATAATCTGTTCCATAAATAGGGACTATTCAAAAATTTTGGTACCTATTATGAAACACCTTAATAAAAAAAAAATACTTTATTATACTACTTGAAATTCGTTATTATTAGGTGAATAATAAGTGAAGCTTTTGATTAACATGTTTCAAGTATCTTTTAATCATATGTATATATATATATAGCTCAAAAAGTTAAAACAATAGCAATAACACACGTCACTGTTCTACTCCAAGAGACAGTTTTTTTCATGCAACCTGACAAGGGCATTTAATCTTTTTTTTGTCTCTGGATTTCAAGATAATTACAGAAATAAATTGATGTAATCAATGAATTAGATGTCAAAAATCATAAATGAAATATCATGAATACAAAAATATTCAAAATTCCAAAATGATTGACTCATTAAAGTTCAAAATTATTGACTTGCGTTTCAAACATATGCCATTTTATGTAAGCAAGAGGAGGTTCACGAAATATATTTAGGCCTAAGTAATGTCCCATCCATATTATTTCAATAATTCGTTTTCGACTTACATAGTTATCCACTCAATTTATATGACACAGATGAATAACTGATCAATTTGGCTGGCCTTGGCCATGCTATATATATGCAATAGCATTGTGGCAAATCGCCTCGATCATTTTCTGTTCGACTCCTATGATTTGTTTTCTCTATTTCGTAAAAATCAAAGTCCTCGAATAGCATATGTCTGTGACCTTCATTTACCAGAGCTTCTTTAGGGCCATGCTCGTCAAGATTATGACCTTTTTCCGACCGGAGCTTGGTGAGGGTTGATTCATAATGAAATTCCGCAGTTCGTAGAAAGTAGGTAGGTTCCTCAGGAAGCTCCTCTCCACGGTGCATCCAGCGGGGTACTTCTCCTTCTGTGATATTTACAAGCTTTCCCGTATAAGTGGAACCATCTATCATTGTTACTATCAGAGTTTCGTCAGGTATGTTGTAAAATAAATAACCACCTGCATCTTGTTTTTTAACAGAAAATAGACACATTGAAGTTTTTCTACACTTGTAAGGCAGTGAATATGAACAACGCCGGAATTTGTTGTCTATTCATGAACCCACACTCTGGTGGTCCAAAAATGTATTAGAAATTGTTTTTCTCGAATTTTTATGCAAAACACCCGGAAATTTGTTCGAATCCAAAAAAAAATGCATTTTTTTGAAAAAAATATTATTTACAGGTGTCGCAAGCCCCATGAAGTTTGATACGTACATCCATAAGAAAAAAAGACGTTTTTGTCAATTTTATCCAGAATTCTCAATATTAGGTGTATCGAGTTCCAAATTCACCATCCCTCTTCACAATCAGTCAGAGAATGCGAATAAAATATTTCTTTTCAAATATCACCCACATGAGTCTGTTTTACAGTGTCCCAAAAAAACCCCATAAGTGCAACTTTCCCTTAGAAAAGGGTTAGAAAGTCAAGGTTTTTCCTGAATTTTTCATCTTATTTCCAACGTTTCACTTGGAGTGAGTTATTATTTATTTGAATTTACCAAAAATAATTGCTTAAACAATTTGTTTTAGCAATATTCTCTTAGAATAATGCTACATAGTTGCAGTCTTTTCCTGAAATTTTCAACTTTTTATCACTTTTCGATTACAATAAAGTAATTATTAATTCATCTTGAAAAAAAATTGTTTGAACAGTTTCTCATCATTGCTTATAATATTTTCTTTGCTTATTGATAAAAACTTGCGGTTTTTTCTGACATTTTTATCTTTCTGCACACTTTTCACCTAAAATGAGTTAATATTTAATTTAATTTAACAAAACTAATTGTTTAAACGAAATATTATTGTTTATGGCTATCTTCTCTTAGATAAGCACTAAAAAGTTGCGGTTTTTTCGAAACGTTTAACTTTGCTTGACCTTTTTAGTTGTTAACAAATAATAAATAAACATTAGAGAGAATCATGGTGTGAATAGTATTGTATTCTATTAGGTGAATCAATTTTGTTCTTTTACCAATGTTCAAAGAAAATTAATCAAAACAAAAAAGCTGAATTCATTGAATGAAATTCGAATTTCGAATTTCCTACTAAAATTATGAATCTCGAACGCAAAACTTGAATTCTTAAGGAAGTAATTCAATTTTTAACGAAAAAGTTGAATTTTCGACTAAAAATTTTAATTTTTAATCAAAAATATAACAGTTGATATTTCAAAAAAAAATATTTTATTTTCGATAAAAAACAATCTCATTCAACCAAGAAATCAATAATCTAATTCAATGTAAATGAATTTCATTCAAATTCATTCCGGTGCAAAGTTGAACATTTCCGGAAAAACCGAAAATTTCTGGCACTTATCCAAGAGCAAACGGTTATGAACAATAAAAAATTGTTTAAAGAGGCATATTTTTTAAGTCGAATTGATTATTACCTCACTAGCCACTAGGAGAAAGCCATCAACCATATTAATTTGTTAAAACATTTATTTCTGTTAAATTAAATTGAATATTAACTCACTTGAAGTGAAAAGTGGGCAAAAAGTTAAAAATTTTTTATATAAAACCCCAAGTTCCTATCATTAAGAAAAGGAAATATTATATGCAATGATGATAAATTGTTTAAACAATTATTTTTTCAATAGGAAATAATTATTACTTTATTCTAATTTAAAAGTGATAAAGAGTTAAAAATTTCAGGAGAAAAGCCGAAACTATGTAGTATTAATCTAGAAGAAGATAGCTATAAACATTTAAAATTTGCTCACACAATTATTTTTGCTAAATAACATTACTGAATCACTTACTTTAAATGAAAAATGGCCGAAAAGTTGAAAATTTCAGAAAAAACCGCAGCTTTCTAGCATTATTCGAAAAGAATATTGTTATAATTATTAACAAATTGTTGTAACAAATATTTTCGGTAACTTTAATTGATTATTACCTCGCTTTAACTGTATAAAGTAGTATTTCATGTACCAAAAACAATCTGCGTTAAAGGAACCGCAGAAAATTATAATAAGCGTCAAAAACTCGAAAAACCCATTTTTTCACTTTTAGGGTTTTTTGGGACCCTATAATTTTTTGGACCCTTACCTCATCAGCGACTGTGATGTCGACGGGGATCAAAATAGGTTTCTCGTTTATTCCGCATTTTTGATCCACAAAAAACGGAATCAAGCCAAGAAAACATAAGTTTTCAACCAAAAAGTTCAATTGTGTAACCTAGTAGATGACATTTATAGACGCAACATGACTTTCACGCCATCAAATTTGAATTTCCGATCCGGGAAGGCAAATCATGAGAGTAAGTTTATTTTTGAAAGATGGATTGCATAAGAAAGCTTTGTTTTCTACAATATCGCACAGTTCTGAATAAATTTCACTTGAGAAGAAGAAAAAATGTCCAACAACTTCAATTCTTTCCTCCCCTTATAGTTTCGACATGATTTTTTCTCCAAAACAAGTGTCTCATTCTACAGCACTTGGAATGGAAAATATTTGAATAAGAAAGCTACTGATGAGTAGTTTGAAATTAGGTCCTTAAAATATATTTTTAATGATACATAATATTTACGATCCAAATAAACGAACCACACGAAAGTAAGGAGTAATGTGGCCGCAGTGAGGTTCATTTCGTCGAAAAAAATCAGAGCTCTAACGAGTGAATTAAAGAGTATCCTAATTCTTGAGAAATTTTGTCTGAATTGCGACTTGATAAATGGCTAGTATATGTACTAACTCTTATCACTCTTATTCTCCTCAAAACCTCTAGAATATTTCAACATTACACTTTGTGGAACAATCAGCTTTGAATCATTTTTCTAATCTCACTCTGCTTCATTTAAAGAACTACAAATAATGATAAGAAAATATCAATACACCTTGAAAAAAAATTGGAATTCACGTTGGGTTACGTTCTTGAGCATCCCAATGACTAAAAAATATTATCAAAATTGAAACTATCAAACGACAGAAGTTCCTCTAAAAACATTGGAATTCTTCCGCTTTAAAAATTGCAGCTTGCTGCTGATTTCTGTAGACTGTTGGATCATAAATATTATAAACAAATGCGCAAAAACCTTTTTTGTTTACTCATAAGCTTTGATCTGTCTCAAGCTGTGATCTGTCGCAAGCCTAAAATCTGATCTGCACATGTTCTCCCTGACATGAAACCACATTGAACTTCCCAGACCCTTTTCTTTGTTACTTCCATGACTTTATCGATGAGTATTGTGGTAAACATCTTTTCCACAATACTCAGTAGTAATCGCTCCATGAGTATTACAGTCGTCTCGATTACTCTTTCTTTTGTATATTGAGACAGTATTCGCCTTTCTTCAGTCATTTGAAACTTTGCAGTTCACAGCACACGCATTCGAAAATTCACACAGCGACACAAACAAATATGCGTCCCTTCCCTTCGACATTTCAGCGGTAATACCACCCACAACAGCAGCCTTGCTATTCTTTAGTTAATTAATTACAGGAATAACGTGAATACTAATTCTGCTTCCGTCACTTAAATCGGAATTGTGTAACGTATTCTTGTCTGTGTCACGGTTGTTATGTTCCATTGCTCCACCTTCATACAACTTCTTGAAAATGTCACTTATACAGTCTTTTTCATTTTTTTTCCAAATCCTATGCCATTTCACCATTAGTATTCTTGAATTCGATGACCTTATCGCTGGTATTCCCTTTCCTAGTCTTCTTAACATATATTCAAAATAGTTCCCTATTTCCTTTCAAATCATTTTGCATTTTTGTATCTACTTCCGCTACAATTTCATCCTTGCCGATTTGAATTTGTTCAATTTATGACAAGCATTATTAATGGAAAAATGAATTTTATTCATCTTGTATTTTCAATTAATAGCATTCGTAAATCTTTTTGAAATAAATAATTTTCCTTCCCAAAATTTTTTTATCTGTATTAACTCTCCATTAACTCTCGCGTTTCGAGACCCTCAGAATCCGAAAAAACAGGTTTGACGTCCGTGTCTTTCTGTCTGTTGTCGTTGTCGTCGTTTTCGTCGTTGTCGTATGTATGCCGACTAATTTTTGAAAGACTACTCATATTAGATTGCCCTTCAGCAGGAAGTATGGAGACTAAAGTCAACGACATCTTCCAGACAAGTTTCATTTATTGAATTTGTAATTACGTTAATATAACGTTTCGAAACTTTATAGTTTCCTCATCAGATACTTCATCATTATATAAGACATCATTGCACGAATAAAAATTTCATAGCGATTAAGAAACTGTTATTTTTGTTGGAATCGGAGCATATCAGTCCGACTCCAATCTTTGGTTACAGGGCACCAAAGATTGCCTTTCGACTTTTCGACTGGAAATTACACCATTTTTCGAAAAAGGAGGATTTTTTACAAGACAGTTAAATTTTGAATTCAAAATACACATTTTCAGAAAAAATTTATTCCCAAATGATATAATGAACTTTCTACTAGAAGGAAATGAAACTTGAACTAACGAGGGAAAAAACGAAAAGATTATCCTATTAATAAATATTTTTCAGTTGAAAACAAAATTCAACCCAATAGTTGATTTGCAAATCCAAAAAAGAGAATTTTTCTAATAGCTGTTGAATTTTCAATCCGAAAATATACATTTTCATCAAGAAATGATTTTAGCAAGAAAGATTTTTTAGTTGCAAAAATTTTTTTAAACATTTTGATCGATGTTTCGAGCAAAAAAACGAGTTTTTTACATAATAGTAAAATTTGTTATTCCAAAATATATTTTTTTCCAACAAGAAAGTTCTTTCCCAATCAAATTGATGTTCTTTCGATAAAAAATATTCTCTTCAGCCGAATAGTTGAATTTCCAACAGAAGAGCTTCATTTTCAACAAAAAAATTAATTTTCAGCCAACATGAAAATAATTCGCAAACATATCGTTGAATATTTAAACATTACAAATAAATTGTTTCTAAAAGAAAGGGATTTCGAAATAAAAATACGAATTTTCTACAAAATAGTTAAAATCTTCATTGCTAAAATATTTCCATTTTCCATCAAAACCTACTACTCAATTTTAATTTGGGAAATCCTCTTTTTTTTAGAAATTTTATTTTTTCTGAAAATCTATTTGGAATTTTTGTAAAAAGTCAAACTTTTTCGATAAAATCGAACTTTCTCTCCCTACTTGCCACCCAAATGAAAATATTTGGATAGGAAAGTCAACAATTAGGATGGTAATGGAAAATCAAAATTTTCGGGATAAAATGATTGAAAATCCAATTTTTTGGTTGAAAATTAGTTTTGGTCAAAAATAAACTCTTTGTTAGAGATATCGATCTATGTGATTGGAAATGTAATTTTTCTGTTAAAAATCTATATTTTCCGCTTGAAAATCGAACTATTCTTGTAGTTAATTCAACTGTTTGTTTGGAAATATTTATTTTGTGGAAGATTCCCCAAAATTTAAATTACAAAATGGTTTGGGCTTTTTTTATCTGCTTTGCCTAATCTGAACAAGCAGTCCAGAATCAAAGTTTACGAATTATTATATTAAACGTTTCATGTATCAGACGCTTTGTAAAAATTTTATTTCAATTATTTTAATAATTTTAATCGAGTGGAAAGCTCGAGACAGCCGACGTTTTGCCTCTCAGTTTCGAAAAGTCTATACAAAAATGTAAGGGAGTGCAAATTCCAAGCGCAAAGCACGAGGTGCATTACCTGTCGATCACAAAGCGTGGAAATTGAAGGCGCGCGCTCGAACTTACGAGTGAAGCGAGTCGTGCGCGCAGCGCGTGATGGGAATGTGCCCGCCCAGCAGGAAAATTCTTTTTTCACAAATTGATACGCGTGAAAATCTAAACTATAATCAGCTTCATACAAAGAGAAGCATACATTCAAAGGATCAATATAAAATACAAAACAGAATAACAGAGCTACCGCTAGGTTCGAAAATTGGGTTCATTAGCAGCTGAACAACAATTTTTCCTATAATCAGTAATAAAGCCGAGCTTTCAACGAACAGGGGGTAGTGGTGTATGTTCAGTCTGTTAAATGAAACAAAGCCGTTACAACGAATGGATATTCGGCCTCTGGTTAAGAGAGAAAATAATGGGGGAAAAAGGTAGCGGGATTGCCGCGCGGATAGTAAATTAAAATTGTTTCTCGATTCGAATCGGGAACATTCCGCGACCAGCTGCTGGCTGGAGTTTACATTATGCTTTCATTTTCTTTACGCTATTTCCCTTTGTTTCCATTATGCTCTAGTATACAAGCTTGCGAGAAGGCAAAATGGCTACTCCAAACAACTTCCGGATGAATCCTTTTTTTTCTGTAAACTCTCCTCTTTTCTTCTTCAATTTTTCGAATCCACCTCCGGAATTTGAGTCGCTGTGTTTCTGCTGATCCAAAAAATGTGCAATGATAATGAAGATTATGATGATTAGATTTATACTCGTTTCGTATATTAATCATATATACATTTTTTTCCTTATGATCAACTTTCTTATCTCATTACTAACAGTAATCTAATGGTTTATAATTATTTTAATAGATATAAGATGATAAAATAGTGCAAAATAGAATAAGAGTGGAATAATTCTTCTGTATGATCATAAAAATAAAAAGGTGTATCGTATTTATCAGTCTTTTGATAAATACGTTTACTGCACCTTGATATCTGTATCGCAATCTATAATGGCCATTTACCACGTATTACGTCCTCCACTACACCAATTTATATTAATGGAGGAAACGGCGTTACTTTACTACGCAATAGAACTCAATCGCCAAAAACGTAATTCATTCTAAGTATTCACCACAGAAAATTATGTTTAACATGCTCCTTGGAAAAGAAATTTGATTGCGACTGCAATATAATGTGATACAGTGAATAAAACTTTCAAAATCACAAGTCAATGAAGATACCGAATGAATGGGGATTCCTTGTTGAGTGTTTCAAATTTCGAATTACCCGGAGTATCAAAGGAAATAATAATATAAAGGTAATATTTTGATAGAAATTCACATTTACCCAAGTATTATTGCACGTGATGTAATTATTTATTGACTAAAGCCGTGCAACTTCGTAAATTAAATGAGAATTTTGTTTATGCAGTTATATTCTGTGGCCTAACATGCCCCTTCTTAAGAGGGCCTATTATTAGGCCCAAACGGTTACTGATACTGAAATAATAAAATTAGGAGGAAGGACCTAAGGATTGTTAAATCATGAGACAAAGATTGAAATATTCACTTAAAATTTCTCAACAATGCTCTTAAAAATACCAAAATTGAGTTGAGAAATTCTCTACCATCTAACATTTATACTGAAATTTTAGAAAACCGAAACCAAAATGTTTTTTACAAGGTACAACAAGAATTACCAACGTTTGAGTAAAAAGTTTCAAATATTGTATTTCAATAGTATTTCTGAAAAATGTAATGTAAATAAACATAGAAGTAAAACTGATGATGGTTACAAGGATCCTTGGATTGTTAACTTTAGCAATGTAACGATTCCTGAGGACATGAACGACGTTTTAAGGTTAGGAAACAGATTTAGTTCATCTTTCGTCTCGAACTAAAGAAAAATAGTTTTCGATATCGTCAAATTGTTTGAACGATTTTTCATTATGTTTAACAATATTCTCTCAGAATAATGCGACAAAGTTGCGTTTTTTTCTGAAATTTTCAACTTTTTGTCCACTTTTGACTCGAAGTAAGCAATTTTTCGATTGGATTTGGCAAAAATAATTGTTTAAACAAGTTGCAAATGTTTATACCTATCTTCTTCTAGATTATATTACATTGTTGCGTTTTTCTCCTGAAATTGATTCATGTTAGAAAAGTAATTGTTTGAACAATTTATTATCATTTCTAATAATATTTTCTCTGCCCAATGATAGAAACTTGCGGTCTTTTCTCAAATGTATAACTTTGCTTTACCTTTCTAGCTATGAACAAATAATAAATAAACCTTATAGAAAATCATATTTTAAATAGTATTGTATTGTTTTAGGTAAATTATTTTTGTCCTTTTCCCTATGTTCAAAAAAGATTAATTAAGACAAAGGAGCTGAATTCATTCACTGAAATTTGAATTTTGAATTTTTTCCTAAAATTATAGATTTTCAACGCAAAAATTTAATTTTTAAGAAAGTAGTCCAACTTTTAATCAAGGAGTTGAATTTTCGACCAAAAAATATAAATTTTTTATTTCAAAATCAATTCAATCTAATTCAGCACTTATCTCAGAGAAAATAGTTATAAACAACAATAAATTGTTCAAATGAGCATGTTTGTAATTCGCATTAATTATTACTTCACTAATTGGAAAGTTGATAAGAAGCTTGAGAGTTCAGAAAAAACCACAACCTTTTAGCACTAATCTAAGACAAGAAAGCCATAAACAATAATAATATATTCAAACAATTATTTTTGTTAAGTGAAATGAAATATACACTCGATTCAAGTAAAAAGTGGGCAAAAAGTTTAGAATTTCAGAAAAAACCGCAACTTTTTATCATTAAGCAAAGAAAATATTATTAGCAATGATAATAAATTTTTCAAACAATTGTTTTTTTAACTTGAATGGATTATTACTCTAATCTAATTGAAAAGTGATGAAAATTAAAAAATTTCAGGAAAAAACCGCAACTATGTAAAAGTAATCCAGAAGAAGATAGCTGCAAACATTTTTAATTTGTTTAAACAATTTTTTTTGCCAAATTAAATAAATGATTGCTTACTCAAGGTAAAAAAGGGACAGAAAGTTGAAAATTTCAGAAAATACCGCAACTTTGTAGCATTATTCTGAAAGAATATTGTTATAATTATTAACAAATCATTCAAACCATTATTTCTGTTAACTTAAATTTATTATCACCTCGCTTTACCTGAAACGTTGAAAAAAAGTTGAAAAATTAAAAAAAAAACTTCGAATTTCTAGCTCTTTTCTAAGAGAGAATTGCTAAAAACAATAATAAATTGTTTAAACGGTTTAAATAAACATCTAATCATCAGAAAAAATAGTATTTCATGTATTTGAAACAATTTGCGTTAAAAAACTGCAAAAAAATCATAATTAGCGCCAAAAACTCGAAAAACCCATTTTTTCACTCATGGGGTCTTTCTAGGACCCTGTAAACAGACTTTTAGGGGTGGTATAAGAAAAATAATATTTTATTCGCATTCTCTGACTAATTGTGGAGAGGAATGGTGAATTTAGAATTCGATTTACCTAATATTGAGAATGTGAATAAAATTTACAAAAACGTCTCTTTTTCTTATGGAAAATACGTGTTAATCTTTATCGGGCTTGTGCAACCTCAAAAAATATATTTTTCTTTTTCAAAACAAAAAAAAGCGTTTATTGTTTTGTGGGTTCGAATGGATTTCCGGGCGTTTTGCATGAAAATTCGAGAAAAAAATTTTTGGACCACTCTACTGTACACAGAAGCGTTGAAAGGCTCAGTGTAGCCATGTTTTTTGGATAATCAAGTGCTCAAGTTTTGTTCAATTTGACATGTGTATTCCATATTAAAATGTTTAATATTTATTAGAGCATACTTCGAAGGCAGAAAAAAATTTGAATTTTCAGCGGGCTTTTAATATATATAATAAAGGAATCATACGGATCAATTTCCTGCGAGAAGACGATCCGCAGAAAAAATGCGTGTAACGAATCATGGAGCCTCCATCACGTTTCCGATCACGTTCACACAATATTGAATCATCGAATTAATGTCGACTAGGGACTTGAAAAATACTCTAATGACACTGATAGTCTGCGATACGAGAGACGAACTTGAATTCTTTTACCGCGATTCCGCTCTGAATTTGATTTTATGTAAATAATTTTTTTTATCTAAAAAGAACGAAAGTTTGTAATTTTGCCCCCTGCGATCACTTTATGCAAAGAGCTATGCCTGACACAAGACTGAATAATTTAGTTATTTAAATAATAGCCAACCTTCATTTTATGAATTTATTTATGTAGATTCGGCAGCTTCCTCATCCCCGATATTCAAGGTGATTCAATTATCCTAGAGATAACATGCTTCGATTTTCAAAGTCAGGGTACTTGAAAAAGTTTTACAAATATAGTCACAAAAACTGTAAGTAGCTATGACAAGAATTATAAACGAGTTCATCAGTTGAATTTTAACAAGAATCCTCAAAAATCAATTGAAAAACTCTGATAGTGAGCAGAAAATGAATTTACAATTATTTTTAATTCAGAAGCATTTTTCCCACTTCAAGAACCTTATAAAATATAATATCCAGGAAAAAATTCCTTTTAATTCTTTTATTTCAAAAAACAGAATCCTTTATTACAGTGGGTGGAGCCTTGGATAAAGCGATGATATAATTTACATTCCATGCGCACTAGAGTTAGATCATACTTAAGGTCAAAGAGCGGAGAGTGAATAGAAAATATTCAGGGGGTCATAGAAACGCGAATGGAAGCACGAGACACCCACAGAAACGAGGGTGAACTCTAAATCACAAGCTCCGGCTGAAATTATGAAAAGTTCAGTATATCTGTATATTGCCGAGGCTGCGAGGGATTTCTTTATATATCTACCGGAAAATATTATTATAAGGGTCCTTGCCAAAAATCCACGCCGCAGTGTCGCCGCAGAGGGTGTTAGAAGGAGGAAACCAGCCCTCTCCCATTTTTCCTGAATGACCAGCGTGCTCTTTAGCTTTATCGAAGAAGGATTCCTGGCGCGCTTTATATTCCCACATTTTCGGCTAAACACTTTTTCAAACCAATTTCTGTCCAAATAATATCCACTCACTTCCGAATCACTCGTTTGTATACTAAAAGATAGTCCAAATAAGATTACCGAGAAAATACGGGTATTCCCAACATTCTCATGTTTCTATTGCTTTTTCCACTCTTCAAGAATTGAAAGATTATTACTGGCAACTGTTTCATAGATTCATTGTTCTGATATTTGGGAGATATGATGAAGCTGTGTTGAATGGCTATTAAAAAGAGTAGGAAATATATAAGATTAAAATGATTAATGGCCTGGATTGAAATTCTATTAATTGATGTTTGGTGAGGGCTATGTATTATCGTTAGAAAATAGGGCTTTATTCTCGATATTTTCCATAACTCTATTTTGTTCTCGAAGCAGTCATTATTAATGGATGGAGTTTGATAACAAAATTCTCTGAAGTGATTTATTTCAAATTTTTGAATTTTTCGTGCAATTTTTCTGGCAAGTGTCCACTTGTTGCCGTGCATGTGGTTGCAAACCGAGTAAAAATATTTCTACTTAGTCTCGGGTTCATTTGGCTGAAATAAAATTTAACTTGAAGAATATTGTGTCTTACTCGTTGCCAGGGCCGAGACATAGCAGTCGGAGATGTCAGTCTTATATTTATAGCTGAATTTACCGATAAGCGGTTTGACACAAATTAACATAGACCGATCTGAAGACAGTGTTACTTTTATTGTTAAAATATAACAATTTCCATTGTCCAATAAAGTCTGAATTTTTAAAAACTGTAAACCTCAGGGAGGCACATCTAGTCATTTTGCAAAAACAGATAGAGCCATCCGAACACAACATTTACAATCTTATACGAAACTAAATTTTGCACCGGAAAAAATGAAGACATTTTTAGATCGGCTGCGTCTCCTCGTCCCGGATTTTGGGCCGAATAGCCATATTTTCACTTTTCGCTAGTATCATAATTCGGCTTGTCATCCCGAAAATAATATAATTATTATTGATTTTACCAGTTTTCAGTGAACAAAAATGAGCAGACTGGTTTATTTTCACAAGTTGGCTAGTCGTCCAGAAAAAAATTCTAATAATGCAATGTTGGTTAATGAAACTAAAATCCTGACCCCAAGAGACTTGGTAAAAGGGGGAGCTGTACGACCTACATTATCTTTTATGACTAGTCACAGCGGTGACTTTCCGCCCCCATCGGACTTGGGAAAACGGGGAGGTGTACGACCTACATTATATTTATGACTCATCACAGTGGTGACTTTACACTCCCACGAGACTTGGGAAATGAGTTAGGAGGCTTCAACTACATTATTTCTATGACCAGTCGCAGCAGTGACATTCCGGCCCCATCGGACTTGGGAAAACGGGGAGGTGTACGACCTACATTATATTTATGACTCATCACAGTGGTGACTTTACACTCCCACGAGACTTGGGAAATGAGTTAGGAGGCTTCAACTACATTATTTCTATGACCAGTCGCAGCAGTGACATTCCGTCCCCATCAGATTTGGGAGAAGGGAGAGGTGCGTGAGCCACATTTTTTTTATGACTAATCACAGTAGTGACTTTCCGCCCCCCAAGAGACTTGGGAAAAAGGGTAGAGGGTGTCACCTACACTATTTCTATGACCAGTCACAACAGTGATGTTTTGCCTCCATGAGACTTGGAAAAAAGGGAATGTGTGTGTGACCTAGATTATTTCCATGACCAGTCACAGCAGTGACATTCCGTCCCCATCAGATTTGGGAAAAAGGGGAGGTGTGTGAGTTACATTTTTTTTATGATTAATCACAGTGGTGACTCTCCGCCCCCCACCAAGTGACTTGGGAAAAAGGGTAGAGGGTGTCACCTACATTATTTCCATGACCAGTCACATCGGTGATTTTCTGCCTCCGCGAGACTTGGAAAAAAGGGAACGTGTGTGTGATCCACATTATTTCAATGACCAGTCACAGCAGTGACTTCCTATCCCAACCAAGCTTGGGAAAAGGGGAAGGTATGTGATCCACATTATTTCTGTGATGAGTCACAGCATTGACTCCCACCTCCTATGGGACTTGAAAATGGGGATGGTATCTGACCTAATTTATGTAATGAAATTGTCCTTTTGGCATGAAAATCGAACAAGTTGGTAGACATTTTTGTTCTAATTTGACTGAGAAATCTTCTTTGGTCTACAAGTCAACATTTCCTTGAAAATTTCTCTCCTTGGTTGAAAATTAACCTATTTTATTAAAAATCAACACTTTTGTTAAAATGGCATCCTTTTCGGTTAAAAATTGAACTGCTTTGAAATGTTGGAACTGTTAGAAAATGGGATCACTTTGTTGAAAATTTTGGTTCGGAAAGTCATCTTTATCTGTCAAAAATGCAACTGTTTGGACAAGAACTTTTTCTTCTAGTACTCGTAAATGATTGAGACCAAAATATTTTATGGTATACGTAATTCAGAACTGCGTTTCCGATTTGATTAATAGTCATCGAGATCTCGATTCATGTATTAAGCCTCAGTTCTGAATTCTCAGGAATGCAAAATTCCTAGGATTCAGCTAGCAGCAGATTTTTGCCGCATTCCAGTGGAAGAGTTTTTCTATCGTCGAAAAATAACAATAATTAGAAAAACAATAAAGCAAGAGTCAAAATACTGAGTAAAACAAACACCAGCAGTGGTTTCCCTAATTTTCGTCCACTAGAAAAGAGTAAAATTAATATCAAATAATAATTTTCGGGATGACTAGCCAAATGGCGAAAAAAGGCTAGTCATCCCGAAATTCAGGACGACTAGTCGTAAGCGCAAAATTGCTTATCGTCGTCGAGGCACTTCGTACCTCGAAAATTCGTCTTGAGCATGTCTTGGCTTTGTCTTCAGTCAAGGCTCAGGAAATAATGGAAAAAGAACCTCTAATACAGAGGCGTCCAACGCGTGAGCAGCGGTGTAAATAACTGTCACTCGTCAATCCCCTCTCTTATCACCTTGAATGCGTTCATGCGGTGAGCACAATGTGGAAAGGGGAAACGAGAAGAGATTTCTCGAAGAAGCTTTCGGAGAATGGGAAGAAAGGAGAAGCGCGCTAGCCTTGCGTTGGACACCCTTTCTATAGTAATTTATTACCAAAAAAAATTGAGAACGCTCTTTATTAATTTCTGGATTATTTTGGAAGGAGGTATTAACATTTGCATAACCGTAGTAATTAATAGCAGTTTAGGAGAACGATCATTTTGGTATCGCGTCGATTGCCTCGAGATCGTCGAGGCGTCGTCAGAACACTAGTCAAGGGACACATTTGACATGTATGTGTATTTCCCCCTGTATGTAAATAATATGACGTAAGTATCTGTCCCTGGGGCCAAACCGATCTATTACTCAGTGTCTGTAATCCTATTAGTCACCGTTCATCACTGTCTATCTCAAAAATCAAATCCACTCAAAAACATTTCTCACGTATTTACAGACTCGAAACAATAATTATTTGAAAAATAAATCCTTTTCGAAGCTATCGAGCCTAAACTCAACATTAAAATCTTTCTCCTTGTACCGACCGCAGTGTTGGATTTACACTAGGTGAATCTTGAAAAAATGAATTTTCAACAAAGTAGTTTAGCTTTTAGCCAATTATTTGAAAGTAGGAAAATCGATAAAAATATTCTTCTCAATCTCATGCGGCCCATCCAGACTCATACAAAAAATATTTTGAGACTTTTTATAAAAAGTCTGGATGTGCACATAATATTGAGGGGAATATTTTTTATAAACTTTCCTACTTCTCGAAAAATTGTATTATTATTCCCGGATGTAAGAAAGTTTTTACTTCAACATCTCTCCATATTCTTATGTAACATAAGCAAGAAGTTGAACTTACATAAAAATGAAATAAATTTATTATTAGATTATTATAATAAAAAAAATTTATTATTATATTATATATGATTTTTCAATAAAAGAGTGAAGTACCAAACATAAGTATAAATTTGTACCAAAATGTGGGAGTTGTACCTCGAAAATATGATTTATAAATAAGAAGAGTTAATTTATGTAAAATAGTTCAATATTTGAAAAAAGAATTCATTTTTTAAAATTCGATTTGAAGGAGTAGGAAAAATACAAAAATGAACGCAGTATCTTTTTTATAACCAACAAAATTGATTTTTCGGGCTCCAATTACAATTAATTTTCATGTGTATATATTTGAAGCTATTTCAGTTAAAGATATTCAATATATTGATCTATAACTAACTGGAATATAATGGATCTTATGGGCTCCAAATTAACTGAGTAAAAGACGATGTTTCAACGAGAGAGTTTAATTTTCAGACCAAAAGGGAAATCTTGGAAAAATGAGATTATTGTTGCCCCCCCCCCCCCCCCAAAAAAAAATTCCAACAAAAAAAAACAAATTTATACCAAACACACACATTTTAAGCCCAACAAAACGACACAACCAACGAGAGATGCAATATT
>WSXT02196551.1:0-19168 GCA_011762715.2 Neuroterus valhalla
AAGAAAATACAAATTTTTAATTAGAAATGGAACGTTTACATTTTAGTTGAAAAAATCAATTCTTAAATCAGATAAAAATCGAATTCCAACAAAATAATCCTCAATGAAGTTTTGAGTGTAATGATGAATCTTCAGATAAAAGAAATTGATTTGTAAACATATAACTGTAGTATTCAACTGAATAGTTGGATTTTCAATGGAAAAAAGTATTTTTCATTGAAAAAATCAGTTTTCTGCAAAAAGACGTTTATGGATGTCCCTACAGCGAAATTAAAAAAAAAAGAAAAATCACGTACGAAGTTGGGGAGGTACAGAAATATTCTGTTACGGTTCGTTACTAGGGGAATTGGGGGGGGGGGGGGGTGTTTAGAGGCCCTCAAATCCGTTACGTAATTTAAGTATGGTCCCTAATCCTCCTTGTCTCTCGGAATGTAAAAAACGAATTTCAAAAATTTGAGAGTTACACAAAAGATTAACCTTGTCTGACTTGTACTGCTTGTTAGCACCCCATCGTGTGTGAACGTTTCCTAATTTCGCTTTAGTTAATGTGAAACTTAAAAATCCAGTGTCTTCGCCTTTTTCCAAATTGTCTTCTCGCCCACACATCAGCAATCCAGCATATTCGCCACAATCCCAATTCCGAGCATGTGGTCCCCTGTATCAAAAATAATTGTAGCTCCACATTCACAAATAAAAAGTACCTTAATAATGAATAAAACAAAAACCACAGTACCTGGTGTGGTGGAAAATAGTCGCAGTAGTTATTTTATGCATTAGCTTAAAATATACTGGTTGTATATCTGCGGACGTTATTATATCTTCCAATTCCAAAACTAGTTTTAAAAGGGGATGCTCACATTGATCAGACGTATAAAATTTTACCACGACTTTGGTTATTGTCCATTGGATCCACGCCGACAAAGTCAACCCATTTTTCTCTAGATAAAGTTATATTTATAAACGATTTGTATAAATTATATTAACGATGATCTGGTAGGAGGAAAGATATTGATAATGGAAGAAGACTCTAGTGCAAGAACATGTAAAGAAAGAATCAAATTTTCAGCGTTGGGAACTATACAGGCCTAAAAATTATAAATGAGAAGCGTTTGATTCGAAGTCTTAAAAGGAAAACTGTTTCAGATGTTAGGTATTGAATATTAGAAATTTTTTATTTTGATCATTTTGAATCAAACTTTAAACTTGCACAAAGCCAAAATTATATTTGAAAATAATCTAAATTTCGGAACATTCAAAGCAAAAATCATTGAGAATCAAAAATTTTTGGTATTAAGATGTATATACGGAGAAAAAAATCGTGTGAATTCAACACGGCAAATTCTTTGAATAGATTTTGCATTAAATCCAAAATTTGTATGAAAAAACATTCAGAGTCAATTTTCGAGAATAATAGTTTTTAATTGGAAGCGTTAAAATGTGAAGAGTTTTGAAATAAAGATCAAAAAGTTTAATAATGGAAATGATGAGCATTTAAAGTGAAAAAATTTCAAAAGCTATTTAATATTCCTATAAATATTCCTAATAAGCAATTGGTAATTGAAGAAAATAAAAATAAATTATATTTGAGTTAGTGAAAATTTAGAAATTGTAACGTTAATAGTTCAAAATATTCCATATCAGAAGAGTTTATAAATTAACAGAAAATTTCAAGGTATTAACATGTGATATGGAACGGAGAAATGGTCCTACAGACCAAAAGTGAGTTTAGAAGAAGAAGCGAGTCGAAGTTCAAGTACCAAACACAAGCTAATCTTATTTATAATGATCTTAATATTGATGATAAAAAATTCGCCATTTTTTCAATCGATAGGGCCATATATCTTGTTTAGTTCCAATCAATAAAAACCCGGGAAATGATTTTTTGTCCTTAGGGCGATTTCTCCGTTCCATGTCACATGTATTTGAATAGGAAATGAAATGGATAAATAAATTGTTATTTAGCTGAAGTAGGTTCAATTACCTTGACTCGAATTATCTTTAGCCACAGATAAAGTTGAAGTTGTCGTTGTATCTTCCGGGTATGCAATTTGCGACGGACTAGAAGGCACTGGTATGCTTAGAAGAGACTCGGGTACATTTTTAACAACCGGCGAAGAACTTGGGACCATTTTCTTTACTTCAGCAAAACCTTGTATTGTATTCGAGATGTTGGATACTATGTCTCTTAAAAATATGATCTGTAATTGAAATATTATATATTGTCCAAGTCATCAGTAAGGTTTATTTGTAATTCTCATATCCGCTTTTTTATTAAATGTACCTGTTCTTCAGAAACTGAAATAATAATTGGAGATGTATCAACGTAGATACACAATTGCATTGCTGAAAGTTTATTTTGAGCAAGACCGGACGAATTGAATTTGGTTGTAAGCGCGATTGTGGCATTGAATGAAGCTTGTTTGATGAAATTTTTCCGATTTTCTTGTTTCAGAGTGTAACACTGAAAGTCAAGAATGTCCAGTCTCCAGGGAAAGCTTTGACTTTCTAGAATTCAAAAGATTTGATTTAGTAGGTAATATTACATATCGACGCTTGGGTGGAATTAGGTATTCGTTCTGGATCAGTTCATAGGATGTGTTCATTCCGAATTGGGCGGAGGAAGGTGCTCTTTCGGAATTGTTTGGGAAAAGGTGCTAAATCGGAGTTTAATTGAAGAAGGTGTTTGTTCAGTGAAGTATTTCATTCTTAACATTTTTTTGTAGCACCACTGATGCAATGGATCAAACTTTTCCTAAATTAGGTTTTATTCAGAAATGTAAGTTTCTGAGTAAATATATTTGTGTAAATACATGAAAATACAGTAATACAACAGCACTTTCTACATTTCTTCTAGAATTTATCTGATTCAATTAATGTGATTTCAAAAGAAATTTAAAAGGTGCTTAGTCCAGTGTATTTAGTCGGATTGCTATATGTATTATTGTATTTCATTGGTTAAGACACATTTTTTTTGCCATATTTAGTGTACCATATAGGGAGCTTAAATCCAAGTTTTCGACCATCAACCCTTTGCAGGTTGTTCGCCATCTTGAATTATGGGGTGATTTCTTGTATCGCGTATAACAGTCGTATTTTTAATTCATTCAGGAAACAGTTGATAACATTTTTCATGAGAAAAATGAGTTATACAAATTAGTATATTTGATATTCTCTCGTATTTTGCTTATTTGTTGATTAAAAATTGGATATAAAAATAAATAGAGAGTTGAAAATTTGTTTAGGTCGAATATCTTTTTGGATTTCGGTGCTATCACAAAATTTCTGGGACAAAGAGTGTAATTCACACGATCTTCTTCAATTTTTTATTGAAACTTTTTTCTGTAAGAACAATTGTTTACTTACCGTAGCGTCTGGAAGCTGCGCGCACAGTCACTCGGTAGTTGGTAGTGCTGGATTGCGAGCGCTGTGCCGTACTAAATTATTCTAAGTTTCATTGATGGAATGGAGCTCAACATTTTTTCTCTTTATTTTTATTTTTTTCTTTCAATGAAATATGATTTTGACTATTTTTTTGTGTGCATTATTTATATTGCCATTATCTTCCATTTGTTATTTTTATTTTGAATTTTTCTTGTTTTTAAACATAACGTTGATTATTTTTTATTGTCATTCCAATTGTTTACTATTGTTCAATATAGCTTTATACGATTATTCATATGATTTCTCTTGTTTGTTGAAAGAATAAATGAAAAATTCTCAAAAATGGAGAATGAAAAAATTTTTACAGGAATTCGATAACAAAACTTAATTACTAAAATTGTGAGAATCATGTTTCAAACCTCACAATCTTCAATTTATGAATATGCAATCTGTAATGAAATTTCAAGGTTCTCAATCAGATTGAGTCTTTTTTGTTTCACAAATTTACGAAAAATCGTTATATTTCTTCAAAATTTACGCTACTGTAAACATGCCTGCAATATCAACGTTACATCAGTTTTTTTCAATTACATTGATTATTATGAAAAAAATATCAATACTTTTTCAACTCGATAGTTGTCATAATGCGTGAGTTTACGAAAATTATTTTGTTTATCATAAAAATGTACCGACGAATTTCGAAAGTCATGCATCTTATTTTACTATATTTATCTAAATTATTTTCAAAAAAATTATGTGGTGCTGCACTTTGAGTAATATTTGTTTAACAATTTTACGCTGCAATAGATATGCTCTTGATAATATTCAAGACGCAGAAACATTGTTTGTAAAATTCAGAATGTAATAACACATTTTGAAGGATTAAAAAAAAATACATTAGCAATTAAACACAACATTTTTCTTAAGAAAACTAATAAAATAACTCACGCGATTTGAAAACTTTTGAGTAGAAACTTTTGTTATTTATTCATATTTTTTTGAATTTATTTTCATTGCCTATGTAATATTCTTATGTTTTTTAATGTTCAATTATATTTTGCACCATACAAATAATATTTTGATACTATCAGCAGCATGTTTACAGTAGCCTGAAATTGTTGAAGAAATATAACGATTTTTTATAAATTTGTGATACAAAAAAAACTCAAACTGATCATGAACTTCGAAATATCATTACAGATTGCATATTCATAAATTAAAGATTGTGAGGTTTGTAACATGAATTTTACAATTTTAGTAATTAAGTTTTGTTATCGAATTCCTGTAAAAATTTTCTCATTCTCCATTTTTGAGAATTTTTCATTTATTCTTCCAAGAAACAAGAGAAATCATATACATAATCGTATAAAGCTATATTGAACAATAGTAAATAATTGAAGTGCCAATTTGAAAAATCAAAGTTAAGTTTGAAAACAAGAAAAATTCCAAATATAAATAAAAAATAAAAGATAATTGCAGTATAAATCATGCACAAAAAAGTAGTTTAAATTATATTTAATTGAAAAAAAGAAAAAAAAAAGAGAAAAAATGTTGAGCTCCATTCCATCAACGAAACTTATAATAATTTAGTATGGCATAGCGCTCGCAATCCAGCACTACCAACTACCGAGTGACAGTACGCGCAACTTTCAGACGCTACGGTGAGTAAACAATTGCTCTTACAAAAAAAAGTTTCAAACAAAGATTGTAGACGATCGTGTGGATTATAAATTTTGTCTTAAAAATTTTGCGATAGCAACGAAACGAAAAAAGATATTCGATCTAAAAAATTGTTTGTATAATCAAGATTCAAGCCTCTTAATTCAAGATGGCGGACAACCTGCAAAGGGTTGATGGTCGTAAACTTGAATTAAAGCTTCCTACATGGTACCCTAAAAATGGAGAAAAAAATTGTTTCACCCAATGAATTTCAATAATAAAATCTAAATATACTAGACTAGCTGTTACATCTTTTTTTTCATGTAATCATGCAAATAGTGTGAACTAGAAAGTTGAGCATCCTAAGAAAACCTAATTTTGAGAAAGAATCGATTCCCTGTGTCAGTGGTACTACCAAATTTCAAGAGTAAAATGCATCGCCGAACGAACACCTTCTTGGATTAAACCTTGAACAAAGTCCTTCTCCCATTCCATTCCAGGCGTCCATTATTTTGGATGATAGATCGTTTGTTTATATGTATTAGTAAAAGTTCTTACTTCGAGTCCAAATCGATTTAGGCAAAATAATTGGTAGTTCTTTAAGAAAAGGATTCAGAATATCCAATTGGATCCCTGCAGAGTGAATAAGTAGCATCGGAAGTTTTACCACCAAGACTTGTAGATTTTGATTATCCCTTATTGCTCGATCTTTCGCTTCTTCGATACCTGTACATTTAACTTTGATTTATAAGATCGCATGGTATTACAAAAGAATTACATACTTAGAATAGATAGATTCCAAAATGGAGTGACGAAAACTGCATTATTTCAATTTTGAACCTACTGCCATTACGAATAAACATTCTCAAATTACAATAAAATTTAAGTTGTAACTTTTGAGATTGCAATACTGATAGAGTTTTAATTTTAATTTGAAAGCATTAAAAATAGATGATAAGTAATTTTTAATCTGTAACGAACTGGTTCAATTGAAATTGTAGCACTTTGAATTCAGCAATTTTCATTTTTGAACGCATTCATATCATGCAATTCACTTCTTTGAATGTTTAAATACTTGTGCTGAAGAATTGGAAGCCATGAAAAGATTCATTTTCTTCCAATGAAAGTTACACGTGAAGTCTTACAAACTAAATTTTTGCAACTGAGACATTTGCGGTCAAAGAATTCTAATTTGGTAGCTTTCGATTAGCAAAATTTAACATAATCCGAATCATGAAAAGTTAAAGACTATTAGATTGACAAACTCAAATTGTAGGCGTTCAAAATTGACATTCTTTTCAATTATATTCATTTTAATCTGGAAAATTTTTATCTTGGACGAGCATTACTGGACAGTTTCAAAAGACAGAGAGATTCAAACCAAATTGAAATTGAAAACGTTGAATATTCCAATAAAAAGACTCTTACTGCATTTGGTTCAACAGTGATTACAAAACAGTTATTATAAATCGCCCCATCCCCATTTTTAAAAGTATATTTCGTGCTTCATAAATCTTTTATTTATACTCTGTATTAAAGTCCTTAAAAATATTTTATTTGATCAAATTTACTTGCCGTTCGCATCGATGCCGCTCATAGTACTGGTTGGTACATAAATGGTAATATGTCCAAAAGAACCATTCAAAACAAGGCCATGCCACCAAGGATACAGCTCAACTAATCTTTCCAACAACCCTGCATTCTTTGGATTCTGTCACAAATCACAAAATACAACATTTACGAATCTCCAACTATATAACATTAACATCGTACTTTTAAAGAAATACTTGAAAAATTATGTAAACAATCTCAGCAGAAAGGAAAAGCATACTTTTTACCTCTTGAGTGGTACTTTCGTTACTTGGTAGATTTTTTTCAGTCTCATCGATTTTATAAACAGTGTGTGACTTTTCCGTCAACTCGTCCGTTTTCCTTTTTTCTTTATCAGACGAGCTATGGACACTTTGATGTAGACTAGGGAAGTTTCTCTTTTTGCTGCCAGCATTGGACACAGAAGGTTCCGAAATTTGCTGTTGGGCATCTGGTTTCGCATGGTAGAGGGTATCTAATTTGTAATATGTTACACGATACTCTAGCCATTGAAAAAGCAAAGGATCTAGGCATCCTTTTATTTGGGCTACATGGAATGATACGACAGTTGGATATCTCTGACTTTTAGAGTCTTTGGAATATTGTATCACAGCTGTTAAAAGCGAATTGCTTTCGGCTTTTCTATGATAAAAAAACGCATTTATATTATCAGTATTTTGTGGGATATTTGAGTTTAAATGGTTAAGTACTTTTTTAAATTATACCTTTGATCTTCTATTTCTGGTCCCGAGAGAATGAAAGCTTGATCAGTTTCGTTATGAGCAAAGATTCTTGTGGACCCTATATTTATAATAGTAGACTCAACTGCAAGTGATTTTATATGCTTAAAATTTATATTTTCAAAACACAGTTCGAGGTACGTGGGCCCTAAAACATAAAATACAATCTTTTACTGCACGAGTTCCATTCAAAAGATATGGATAAAAAATAAAATTTGATTGCAAAAATAACTCACTCTTTTCTTCACAGGCGTCGTTAAAAAGAGAAGAACACACCAGAGGATTCGTTGTATCTTCTGGTTGAAGGACAGAAGAAAGGATAGAGCAAGCGACCATAACTTTTGATTTTGTGCCAGTAACTGTGATTCCATCGATTTCGATAGCAAATGAAACATGGGTTACTTCAGGACTTGTCCAGTATTGAGGGTAGAGTAAAAAATTTATATTGCAGTCCACTGCACAAGGCATTATTATCGAAGTATGGCAATTCGGTTTTAGGTAAAGTTGAAAATTTACCCCCTGCATCTTTAAAAATGAAATAATTGTCGATGAAGCATATGTTGAAAACCAAACTTTTTCTTTTGGGGAATATATAGTTACATACCTGTGCACTAACTCGCCTATGACACTGGTTAAACATCTCTTGAGGTAGATCGGTCTGTTTTGAAGCACATGCTGCCACCCTAAATGGATAAAGTGGTTCTTCCAAATTTACCTCGACCTTGTCCCATTCCAGACTTGTGAAAGGATCGTCGGATAGAGCGGGTGTCAATGGCTCTGTCTGCAATTTTGGGATTACATTGTGTTAGAAAATACATTCAAGTTTAAAAAACAAAGTTGGCAAAAATGTGTAATTTCTAAATCGCGGGAATTGAATTAATAATTTAGAAACTTTCATGTGCATTTTCAATTATATTTAAAGTTTTTCAATTTTCCCGGCCAAATTAAAGTAAAATATTTATATTTGTCGAGAAACGCAAACACTTATTTTTATTTATGACGTACATTCTAAAAATCCTTCAACAAAACAGATCGAAAATTGCAAAATAAATCAATTTTGAAAAGAATATTCAAATTTCCGACAAAAAAATGTCATTTCTTTTACGAGAATTGGATGAGTTGAACTTATAATCGAAAACATCAATTTACGATAACAAAAAAAAACGGATTTCCAGCCAAATAGTTTATTTTTCAACTGAGGAAACGAATTTCCAAATGAAGAGATAAATATTTAACCGGAGAACTTCAATTTTCAATCATGAAGGGTAATATTCAAGCATAAAGATTAATTTCCAAGCAGGAAGAATAATTTTCCAGGAAAAATACAACGTTTTAACAAAATAGTCGAATTTCGAACTAAAAAAATTAACTGTTCAAACCACAAATGGAACACTAAAATTTTTAGTTTAAAAAACCAATTTCAAACCAAGCATAAGAGTTTCAGGCTAGAACAAAGAATCTTCAACTGAAGGAGTTTAGTTTTCAAAAATATAAATTAACTCTTTCTGAAAAAGAGAAATTGCCAACGAAAATTTGAGTACTCAAATTTTACATTGAAAAATTGGATGTTAAATTGAACAATTGAATTTTAAACTAAAACTATGGAATTTCAAATTGGATTAGGTAAAATTTTGAGTTAGGAAAAAATACTTATAAGGAAAAAAAAAACTTTCAAAAAACAAAAAAAAACTAACTTTCGAAAAATTACTACATTTTTATACAAGATGATGAAGAATCAAATAAAAGTTTAAATATTTAACTAAAGAAGTTGAATTTAAAACCAGAAAGGCGAATTTTCGACTGAAATGATGAACCTTTAACCAGAATAGTTCAATTAAAAAAAAAAAATTAATTTTCAATCAAAGAATACAATTTTTCAACGAATTGGTTGAAATCTAAACTATGAAAATAAAAATTTTCAAACAAAAATGGAATAGTGACATTTTTGGCTCAAAAAAGTAATTTTAAACCAAACATAAGAGTTTTCAACTAGATGAATGTTCGATTAAAATGAAAAATTTTTATCTGTATAACTCGAATAATCCCGTAAAAAAGAATTTTTGAAAAAAAATATTGACTTCCGAAGAGAAAGATAATTTTCTACCAGAAAATAGACTTTTCAACAAAATATGCGAAGTGTCAAGGAAATAATCGAATTTCCACTAAAAATGAAACAGTTAAATTTTCAGTTGAAGAAATCGATTTCCAACCAAGCTGATTAATTTTCAGGTATAATGATGAATCTTCAAATGAATGGATGAAAAGATGAAGCAAAAAGATGAATTTTTGACCACAAAGAAGAAATAGTTTTAATTTTCAAATTCAAAAATTAATATTGAACCAAATACTTGCATTTTTACTAAAAAAAGATGGAATGATTTTAAACAAAGTAGTTACAATTTCAACCAGAGGTGCATTTTGAATCGAAATATTGCAACTTCAACAAAGAAATTTAATTTTCAACAAAAAAGTTTACATTTTTAACAAGTAGATGATTTTTGAACTCAAAAAGTATGAACAATGTAAACAAATTTTCTATCATAATTCAGAAATATTTCTTCTTCGGAATACTACTTCTACTCCAAACATTTATTGAAGTACTTTCTTCTTTTAAAATTGAGAAGAGAGAAGATTGTGATGAATTTTGAATTGGAGGAACGATTTTTTCGAATTCCTCTCTTTTAAATTCAAATTATAATTATTTTGAAAAATTCCCGTTCCATGCACAAAAATTCCCTGTTCCAAGTGAAATAGTATTTCTTTCCTGAAACTTCCTGTCCCAAAACAAAAACTATAATTATTTTCTTAAATTTTTTGTCCCAAGTCAGATGAATGAGGAAAAGCAAATCACACGCGAAAAATTTCTTTTTGAAAAAATTTAGACAATGATTCTTTCTGTATGTTTGAGCTACCAAAAATTTGATTAACAAATTTGAGTCAGCTGAAAAAATCTCACAGAGCAACAAATTTGCAAAACGTTTTTCTCATAATGAAAAAAAAAATTCTTCCTCTCATGAATATAGATGTATTTAAATCTTTTTATATTCACATTAACAAAACGTTACACTCCTTGAATCAAATGATATCTTTTTTATTCATAAAAAGAAAGCAATCATTTCTCGTATTTTTTCTGTAGAATTTTTAATAGTCTAGGTTGAGTCAAAAAAATTCACGGTTTTTAAATTAAATTCACGGTCATTTCCCGGTCAAGTCGCCACCCTGTATTTTTAATAATTAAAAGCAAGCGCTTTACAGTATCTCCATTTCTAAAAATCAAGTGAAATCAATTTAAAAATAAAGTTTACATTTTGTGCTCTTTATTATTATTATAAAAACAGTCTGCAGTCTTGTAGTTCTTGAGAAATGTGAGGAAATAAGAAAAATTACACCAAGAAATTATTTAGAAACAAAAGTCAACAACTTCTGTAATTGTATAAAAAGGTACAATTTTTATGCTCTGTTGTAGAGAAGTTGATTCCTTTTTAACACTCTTTTCTATTAGGTTTTTCAGTAATTAAATGCGCCTACTATGTATTTTGTTTTTATATAAGATTTCCACAACTTGATATCGCTCTTTTATCTCAAATATTATCGGCATATATAATTAGGATTGAATAATCAATTAGTATAAGATTTATATTAAGTTGTAATACTTACTCGAGATTCAACAAATGTTCGCTGCCGTTGCAAACCCGCAATGCGATGATCAGCCAACTGTACTTGAATCGAGCCTTTAGTCATGAATAATTTGATTTCCATTTTGGAAATATTTTCTCTTAACGCTTCATATTCCTCTACTGTTACTGGTGGTAGCTCACCAATAGTTGGTTCTATACAATTAGTTGAAAGAATTTGAAAAGTCTTCTCAAAAATACAATTCAAGATAATTATTTTTCCAGAACATATTCTTTACCTGGCTTTGGTATATTGTAGGGTGTATAATCGTAGGCCGCTGCAGCTTGTACTATTGTGTCCATGCGGTGCAAAATTCCAGAACACAATCGAAACGTTAAATCCCCAATAGCAAATCTCACCACTCGATGTTCGCGAAAGTTGCTTAAAAAAAAAAATATTTTGTACAACACCTTTAAATTACCTATTAGTTTATTTATTTGATTATAAGCAGGCTACCTATATTCAAGACTATATCCAAATTCAGATAACTCTTCGGGGGTGATATCATCTGGCAATTCGATATGGTAAGCGTAGTCCATTACAAATGCCTGACATCTTTCCAACATTTTCTCCACTAAAACATTTTGTCAATGACAAGGGGTTGACCACTTGATTTCGAAGAATAAACTGAAGTTTTTCTTTGAAAGAGCAAAATAGATTAATGGAAAACTAACCAGGAAACATTGATAAATGACTATCCATGCCTTGTTTATAGATCCTCTTTTTACCCCTATTTTCAACTGCCTCGTCATCAAACAGTGTATCCTTCAAATGATTTGTCGTTGACTTTCCAGCTGCTAAGTAGAGAGGAGGCTGAAAGGACTGTGTTAGTATTCAAGTCCACATTTTGTGCCTTTTTAGGAATGTTGCAATTACCTTTACTGCATCGATGACCTCGAGATGCGCGCAGCTACATGCCCCTCTCGGATACAAATGTATGCTTCCAAACCCCACTTGAAAACTAGACATCGTCAGTCCTTGAAGTAAAGCATCAACTACAGCTCCTGTGAATCTCAGAGACAAGAAAGACTTATACTTGATTTTCCGCGACTTGTAAAATAATTGTTCTTTTATGCTTTCTGCCACCTGAAAAGTAAGACTGCACATTTATTGGAATAATTCTAAGGAAATGAAAACAATGTTTGGTCTTTTGATCAAGGGAACTCTTTCCAGCTAAAATTGTTCAAATTCTAAGAGAACCCAGCCCATTTAGGAAAAAAACCATTATAAATACTTGAATTCTACCTTGAAAGTTAAGGTAGCGTCATCTATGTAAATTCCAAGATGAACTGTGTGTCCTGCATATGCCATTTGTTGTTCATTCGACCAATCGTTATCCCAAGCGACTGGAAAAATAGACGACATAGTATTCCAAGCCCATCCACCCCAACCTACAGCTTCAGCTGAAGTTCCGGGCTCCTGGTTCGAATCCTCTGCAATGAAAATTGTAATCTGAATAATTTGGTTTTGGAGAGAAATTTTATCACAGAAAGATTATGATTTGAACAGCGATACTCTCAAGTTCAAAATCATAAGAAAAAGTTGACTGAATGGATGTGGGATTGATTGTAAAACATGGTGATTTTCAAAAGTACATCCCAATCATTGGAATCACGAAATTCAAGCGTCAAAAATTCAAAATTTCATTCTTAGGTTTTCAAATTCACATTTCAGTACTGAGCCTTCAATGTAAGAAATATTTCAGTTTGAAATATCCGAAAATAAACAACAGTTTCAAACTGGAACATTTATGCATTGCTTTTTCCAGAGTTTGAACTGCCTGGGATTGAATAATATCAGATCAGAAACCTTCAAGATTGTGCGATTTTAATTTTGAACCAGCCAAATTCAATAATTCGGAACTTAATGCAGTAAAAATTTAAGAATTCCGAAGAATCATTAAAAACTTCACAGTTTCAACTTTGTAACATTCTGGATAAAACGTTCAAAAATTAGAGAAGATCCAGAAACTAATATCTTTATTCTCGTGCTTTTAAAACTGGATGAATAAAAATTTATAAAAATTTTACAGGCGATAAAAATGTCGTCGGAACAGGAATTCACTGTCGTTTTCAAAGCACAGAATTTAGAAATATATATTGATTAACGATTGAATTATCCTAAAAACGTTAAGAATGAAATACCTTCAAATTGAAAACATTACCTAGTAAACAGTTCAAAAAGTTGAAGTATGAAGATACAAATGGAACGGTTCCAAACTTCGTTCGAAATTGAATAATCATTCAATTGGAATCGTGGAATTAAATCGATGAAAATAAGTTATAAATTGGCAAATTGCGCACATCATATCTTAATTCAATCATTTTATTTTGATTGAATACCATTTTTAACGTTAAAATCTTAAAAAAGTTCAATTCAGAATAGACTTTAAATTTCTCATCTCAAAGTCAAGTTTAATAACTTGCATCGTGGTACACAATAGACTTATAAATATTTGATTTTTTTTTATTATTTACGAATTATTTAATTTAGAATAATAAATGTTAATATTGTTCAATTAATTAAAAATTTCTTTCAATGAATTCATCAATTGTAATTTCAATTTGGAATATTTGTCAGTTTTTAAAGTGGGCGGGCATTCGGATAATTTTCCTCGATATCAAGTGAAATTAATTAAGGTTGTACTGGAGCGAGAGCCAAGTGATTAGAATTTGATAAAAATTTATAAACATAAAGTTTATGGTACCTCACGCCACCTTATCAAATTTAAAGAAAATCTTGTCGCTGGGTGTCGAAATATAAGCTTTCAAAGTTGAGTAAAAATACATGGGCTCTTATGGCAGCGCGTGGATTTTTCTCATTTTTACTCTAGTAAAATTATTCATAGTGATCGGATCGACGTGAAAATCAAGTATATTGTAATGTATGCCTCCAAAATGTAGTACGCGAAGTTTCAGAATGATTTTGTCGGTAAGAGAAAAGTTACTCAGGATTCAATTTGCAAATTCACGAAATTCGACAGTTTTACTCGAGAACAAAGGTAACCTCTTTCACGTCGCTCGCTTGTTGCGTTTAGTTTTGATCGCGTGATGTTGGCAGCGGATTTGGAATGCAATGCTAAATGATAGGGCACAGCTATACCACAACGAAAACACCAAACCTTGCTCCAGTACAACCTTAAAGTGATTAGATAGGGTTTTCTTCTTGAAATTGAAAACCGTGAAAAACATAGCCGCTGCTATAGAGGTTATATAAACAATTTTGTAATAGACCTTGAGCGGTGCTTTCCTTGTCTTCCATGTTTGATGACGATTTTTCTTTCTTGCTGGGAAATGGCTTCGTTTTAAGTGCCATGAGCAAAGCTGCCAGCCTTAATAACATTGGCACTTGTTGCTCAGTCGTGCTAAATTCCATTTTTTTACAATGAAGATCTAGTCTCGTGACTGAAGCTCGTTTAGATGTGTTACTATGATAGTTCATAATCAGTCGGATCATCATAGAACACCTGTATAATACTGGATCCTAAAAACGAAAAAAAAATAGCACCATTCAACAATTCAGAAATTGGAAACGGCGAAGAGAGAGAAAGGAAAATACCTGATAGATTTCAATTTTACCCGAAGTGTCCATTTTGTCCAAACATAGGGTCAAATCCTGAATTGTTATGATCTTTTGTAGCATGACTTCATAGCTACTTACGTCTATAAATTGATATTATGAGTCGAATTACCATTGAGACTATGTTTAAAATGTATGACTGCGTACATAAATTTATGATTTTTACAGATATTTGTTTAAACACATATGCGAATGTTCAAATATACTTGCCAGTAAATGTCGGTTCCCATTTATTATTTACTGTCTGCATGCTTAAAAATCTCACATTTATACTGAGAACAATGTCTTCTTCTACGTATTTCAATATCAGATTATTACAATTTATTGTAATGTTATTTATGACCTTTGTTACTATACTTTTGATGTATCCGGGAGGTGCTTCTTCTCTAAAAATTCTTATTCATTAAAACTTTGAATTTTATCAATGAACCTTAGCTCATAATAAGTTTTACTTACTGTAGAACCTCATTTTGCTTTTTTGGCGAACTTGAAGAACAATTGTCGCTATGATTGTCATCTTTGAGCTTTAAGATGCATTCTGAATTAAAAAAAGCGAATATATACTAAGGGAAATATTTTCGTTATATTCAATAATTTAAATAATACAATACTGCTTCAAATCAATTGAACATTTTTATGGTAGGTTAGAAAAATATATTATTCTATCTGAAAAAAAAATTTCCTTGCCTATTGTGTTGATAGTGACGACAATGGGCTCCGATGTTATTTTTACCCATGGTACGTGAATAAGCAGTTCATGAATGTGTCCACTGACGAAACTAAAGGGAAGGTTTAATTGTTCTTCTAAAACTTCAAGTCGCAAATCAAGATTCTGAAAAGATGCATCCCCACCCCATAAGGATACCTGAAATACAAACGTCCAATTTTAAAGGAGATCTCTCTGAAATCATGATTGATTGAAAGATAATATTTAATTTCTGATTCTATTCACCTGCGACTGCTCTGGCTTGAAGTTTTTAACATATTTTTCCACGTAGCTCAAGATCACAGGAGTTATGTACGATTCTAATTTAAACATAGTGAATTTGAAGAGAAGATAGGAACATCATTCAAGCTCGTTCATCCTGATAACTCGTTTATTCGGACTCAGATGAACATTACAATTCACCATAATAATACAATTGATTTAACTATCGAAATATTGAAAATTCCAATCTGAAGTTAAAGAAAGCTTTCCATAGTACATAATGTAACCTAGAGTAGATAATCATTACTTCAAAGCGCAAATACGCGTGAAATATTTAATATTAAATTCAATTTATTAACACGTACCGTGCTTCAACTATTGACTCAATTGGATTAGTTTTTTACATATATTAGTATTTATAATTGACGATTATCCACGGTTTATTCTATCATCCACTCTAAGGAAGTTTCCTCTTGATTACTGTTTCAACACCGAATTGTACAATTTTGAACGTTTCAATTGGATATTGACGAATTTTTAACAACTTGAAGGATTATAAATTATTCAAATCCCATTGGAAATTTGTTTAAAGTTTTAACTTCAACTAACATTCAAATTTGAATTTTTCACCATTTGAATTTAAAATTATGAATTCAATCTTGAGCGCTGAAAACTCCAGTTCCAGGAAGGTGTGGGACAGTACAATTCTTGACCCTTTTAATTGGAAGAAAAACTCATTGATGTGGTAGACTTAATGTGAAATTCAAATATCTTATATCATTTGACAGTTCAAAAAATATTGAAAATGTAGAAGAAATCGGGGGAAAATGAGCAGAAAGCGGAGTATATAAACCGAAAAAAGATTTACTCGCATCAAGGTTGCAAACTCATAAATTCCTGGATCAAAATAAATCTTAGGAAGAATTCAATTACGTTTCTGATGTCACAATACATGCATATACAAGAAGGTTAGAGAATATAAATTTTTGGAGCAACCCTCTCTTTCGGCCGCAATGAATACGATCCATTGCATTTTACATAGAGGTATTTGCTCTGAAGGCTCCATAATATTCAAGTTTATGAACAGCTTAAATTGCTCACTTTTTAAGCAAAAATTGTAATTTTTTTATGAGATTTTATAGGTTATATTCTCAGGAACGATCAATATTTGATAGAAGCAAAACTTACTACCTGTTGGCAATGCTGCTTTTATCGAAAAGTCATGAAAGGTTTAAAAATCCGTGCAGAAGCAAATAATATTTTGATAAATAAACATTTTCCTTGCGATCTATTCAAAGTATATACAACACTTCCCACATTTCACATATGTCAGTCGGCTGACTACATATGCACTTATTTCACTAGGTGCACGAAAAGTATGTATGGCTCTGGAAATAGCCAATCGCACGGTGGGCACTATCAGAATCAGCCAGTTACGTTTCAGAAATAACAGCTGTTCTGACAGTAGCGCGTAGCGACTATAGCGACAGTATAGTAAACAAAAATCACCGAAATTTTGTAAAGCAGCGATAATTGCAAGTGTAATTTTACTCCAATTTTGTAGTAAAATGAGTTTACTCGATTGTGATAGTGTTAAGTGAACATAATTTGAATATGCTGAAGTAGTTACTGTACTACTTAGAGCTATTTAATGAAGTGTATTTGAAGAGTTTGACACCCGTCACCAACCTAACCTCATAATCTGCTGTTGACTCATTTCCTACTTGACACTTGACACGGTGCCTCACCTATTTTTCGAAGTGGATAAACATACGTGGCAGTTTTTATCTTAGAAGCTCTCTGTAAACACATCACGGATAGGTAGGATTCCAGTCATTTTTCAAATTACATCGAATTTCGGAAACTTTTCTTTTGCAAGCGTTGTGAATTGACTTCGTAATAGATCGTTACATTTGGATTTACTTTTCTTTCGTGTTATGTTTAGAACTGTGCAGATGAGGAACTTTAAGAATTGTCACGTGCTTCTGGTGAAATAATTTCAATTTTTTATTGAACGCTTGGCGTCTGGTTTTTTTAAAAGGGTATGAGATATAGGTTATGAAGTCTTTTTTCTTATACGTAAAAGTATTGAACGCCACAAAAATTCTTAATCTAAAGTTTAGAATGATGATTCTAATTTTCGTAAATTAAGTGTTCAAGTTTTTAAGTGTTTGAGTGTATTAAAGTTGCATTGACCACTTTAATAAAAAAATGATCACTTTCAGTATTACTTCAAATTTGAGGTACATAATGTACAATTTTGAACTAGGCGTTGAAAGATGACTATTCTCATTAAGAATCAATTGAAATGGAGGAATATTAAATTGAAGTAAACAGAAGAGGAATAGTTTAGTATGCAGAAACTATCAAAAATGGTCCTCATTGAATAACTTCAGAATCAGATCCAATCCTTCAAAAGTCGATCATTCGAACTTTTAATGTTGTTTGGGATTGGGTAATTTATAATTTAAGATATCAAATTTGAATATCTCAAAAGTATAATTTAATGTTGAAGTATTAATACCCGCTAAATTTGCAAATCCAGTTTTTTCATCCAAACCACACGTTTATTCGGCACAGTAGTTTAATATTTTTTAGGCTGTAGGGAAGATGACACTTTTTTCTATTCGATCAAAATAAAACAACCTTAAGCAGCTGACAAATCATAGGTTGTTCCTCAGGATGAAAGAAAATAAATCCATAATGTGCAATGCACTGTTAAGTATTTTGGAAATCATAAATCTACTAATTGTATTCTAAAGAGTGTCGTTACTGATGAGTATAGAAGACACACAAATGTCGATATTAAGTACTGGGGTAGAATATTAAATCATAAACTAGCTTTATCATTTTTTCTCATAAGTCCAAGAAAAAGGTAAACCATTTTTTTTTTTTGTAAACTTACAGAAGAAAACTCATTTAAAAATAACTTCGGAATCCAGCACCGGTGAACTCTGTATTCAAGGGTTGTTAATTATTATATATTAATGTGACAGTATACTTAAAAATTCTTTTTGAAGTGTAATAAAGGTAGTGATAACAAATAATATTCAGTCGTGACTTTTTAAACTCTGATATTCGTTTTAAGGTGGACATAGATGACATGCGGAATTTCAAATCTATGAAATTGATTAATTTTAATGGTTTATTTTCAAAAATTCTTATATAACATGCCTTAGTGATATTTTTTGAAGATCTGTGCATCGTTTGAATTTGATATAATAGTTAGGGTGGAGCAAAAAAAATGGTTTTTGAACTTCAATGTAGTGAAAATCATCACTTGTTCCTTTTTCAACCAGGAACATATTTTCAAGGAAAATATTAAAATTGATTGATATTTAGAGGTCGCGCGAGGTACATTTTTGTTTTCAATAGATATTTCCACTTTATTCTTTTAGTTATAATGGAATAGTATTTCATGTGCTGAAAATTGAATATTTCAATAGACAGCACTTATTTTGTTTTGAATCCAATCACTTTTTACTTATAAAAATGCCGTAAATACTATATAACACATGAGGTCAATGAATGCTTGGATGCACTCTAAATTCCTTGGAATGAAAGTTCATTCTCTTAGAATGAAAGTTCATTCCATGTAACGACTGAAAAATGTTCA
>WSXT02196562.1:0-19167 GCA_011762715.2 Neuroterus valhalla
ACACTCTTTCAGTGTCAAAAACTGAAGGTCAAGTTCGTTAGTCAGCTATTTTGGATGGAAACTCAAAAAGTTGGAGCCTTGTGAAAATTTTTGAGGCTATTTTTTCCAAGACTCAAACATTTCAAGTACGGCTTTATGAAGTAAGTAATAAATGAAACAATTTATCCTCATGATTTTTTTTTATAAAAATGAAATTGTCCAAGTTGTCGCATTTTCAAAATTCAAAAATAGAGACGAAAATGGAGGTTTTTTGCCAAACAATGCAAGGTATGAAAAAAGTTAGATAATAAAAATGTTCCTTCTTAGGAGCACTACAAGATCGTGAATACAACTTTTTGAATTTTCTCAAAAAATCGAAAATTCCCATTTTGATTGCACAAAAAATAATTTTAAACAATCTGTGAATTCGACAACTTTTAAAAGAATGATTATATTCGATCGTGCTTTGGCACCCATTTTGAGGGACCAAAAAGACAAGTCAAGTTCATTAACCAGCTATTTCGGATCAAAAATGAAAGAGGGGGAGCATTTTGGAAAAGTTTTTGGACTCTTTTTCCAGGACTCAAAAATTATAGGTAAAAATTCTTCTACCACGTGAAAAGTGAAACTATTCATCCTCATGATTTTTTTTGATAAAAACAAAATTGTCGGAGTTGTGGTATTTTCAAAATTGAAAGATATAAACGAAAATGAGAGTTTCCAGCCAAACAACGCAAGATATGAAAAAAAGTTTGAAGAAAAAAACGTTTCTTTCTGGGAGCCCTCTAGGATGATCTTTACAACTTTTCGAGTTTTCTCAGAAAATCGAAGATTCAAGTTTTGTTCCCACAAAAAATAAGGAAGAATAGAAAGATTCATTTTTTGGTCAAACTATGCAAGGTACGGGAAAATATAAACTAATCTTGTAATAATAAGTATAAGCTAAACTTGTGCGCCAAAAAAAGATCTACAAATTTGATAAACTCAACTTTTTGATACGACACACAAGTTCTTTACCCGTAAAATATCTTTAAATCTGTGATCAAATTGTTTAACAGGATATGTAGTTTTCATTTCAATCAGAAAAAAAGCTATACAAATGAATTAATAAAATTTTTGAAAAAATGACCAAGGCTTACACAGAAGATTGATAGAGAAAAGTAAATCACCCAAAGAATATCTGTAAATTTGTTATAATTTTTCCCATTGGACGCGTTGTTTTTATTTCAATCGTAAAAAATAAAATTAAAAATTAAAAAATTGAATTTCTAGAAAAACTACATAACATGTGAAAAGAATCAGGCAACAAAACTTCTCTACCGTTTTGGACAAACTTTGATCGAGTGCGCAGCACGAGACTTGCGATGAGAATGCATTCGTTGAAGCCGGAGAAGCTTTAATAAAAGAGAATTCACACTCATCGAATTGAAGTAGTCCACATTTCGCTTTTGAGTTTCACAAGCTTTACATACAACTGTAGGGAGGTACAAAGGCCGAGTGCGTAGCGCGAGGTTAATCATAACCGAGCGCAGAGCGCGAGGTAAGATAACCATCGAGCGCGAAACGCGAGACTCGAAAGACGCTTGCCCTAGGATTGCTCAAACTTGCAAGCGAAGCATGCCGCGCGCAAAGCGCGCGATGAGAATGTACTCGCGCAGCGGGAAGATTTTTTTTTTCTATTATAAGAAAAATGTTTTTCAAATTTGTCGCTCTGTGACATTTTTTTAGCTGACTCAAATTATTATCTTCATTGCTTCAAAAAAAATGTATCTATCACGTTTTATTTGTTTTTCCTCATTGATCCGACTTGGGACAGGGAATTTCAGAAAAGAATTATAGTTTTTATTTCAGGCCAGGGAGTTTCAGTGAAGAAGTAGAACTTCACTTGGCATTGGGAATTTCCTACAAGGAACGGGAACTTTATAAACTAATTATATTTCGAATTTATAAGAGAGAAATTAAAAAAATCTTTACCCTAATTCAAAATTCGTCACAATTTTAAAGTCCCCTCTTCTTAATTTTCGATGGAGAAGGTACTTCAAGCAGTCTTCAGAGTAAAAGTAGTATTCCGAAGAAGGAATATTTCTGAATTGTGATAGAAAACTTGTTTACATTGTTCATTGCAAATCCATCCTTCTTGATTCAAAAATCAACTACTTGCTTAAAATTAAAACTTGTTTATTGAGAATCAAATTTCCTTGTTGAAGTTGCTTTATTTTGATTCCAAATTCACCTCTGGTTCAAATTGTAACTACTTTGTTAAAAAATCCATTCATCTTTTTTCATCATTCAAGTATTTAGTTGAACGTTGATTTTTGAATTTGAAAATTAAACTATTTCTTTAAGAAAAAGTGTGGTTGAAAATCAATTACTTCAACTGAAAATGTAACTGTTTCATTTTTATTGGAAAATTTTTGTTTTCTAGTTCAAAATTCGACATTTTGGTGAAAATTTGTCTTCTTGAATTGAAAATTTAATTATTTTGTTGGAACTTCACATATTTTGTTTAAAAATTGAGTAATTCAAGTTATAAAGTCAAACTTTTTTCATTTTAGTCGATAATTCATATACTTAAAAACTCTTATGTTTGGTTTAAAATTATTTTTCAAAACAAAAATGTCACTATCCCATTTTTGTTTGAAAATTTTATTGTTGATATTTTCAATAATATTATCATTCAAACTTATTGCTTGATTCTTTGAATTAAAAAAAAAACATTTTAGAACTCCAAGCTAAAATTCAACTGTTTCGTTCATCATCTTCTTTCTGGATTGTTTAGTTGAAAATTCTACTGATCGGATGAAAAATCAATTCTTCCATTGAAAATTCATTTCTCCTGGTTGAATATCTCTGAATTTCTGAACGTTCAAAAAACGGAATTTTTCACCGATAGCTTCTCAAACTAACAACAGTTCTCAAATGTTTTTACTATTTATAATAGTTATCATAAATAATAAAAAGAAACCTAAAATCTATAATTCAATATTAGGCGCTATCACGCTACTCACAAAAATTGAAGGACATAAAAAAAATTCCAAATTTTAGGGTGATTTTCAACATTTATTACCTCGGAAAAACATAATCGTACGGTGAATAAAAAATGAGGAAATTGTAACTCCAAGTGCCCACTTTCTAGATTTTCTCCTTTAAATTTTTGCTTGTCTTCAAAATCATCTGTGAGCTTCAAATGATTGTATACTGTCATGTGACCGAAAAGTTCCTTCATTAGGATACAAACTCTAGTCTTCTTATTTAGGTAAAACTTGGTTCGGAGTTGGTGTTTGAAACATCCCTTGTTCATCAAGGGTGAAATAAAGACTTGGACTTCTATTTTCCATTATCTCATTTAAAAAACAGAATCAGAAAGATGAAGTCAAGTTTGAAAGAAGGAAATCAGGCTGCGACGAGCAGCATCAGGGCTAAAGAAATTCCTTTGACAAAGACACCGCAGTCTTCTCGGGGATATTTGCATTTTATAAGGAACGAGTGTTTGAAATTAGTGCATGCATAATAGTGACATAAAGTCTTCTCGTCGTTAAAGACTTCGAAGAAAAGATTTGCGATCCTTTGACACTCGACTACCCGCACTGTTATTCAACCGATTACGAATGCACATAATTTTCCACTGGCGCCTTCACTGTCTCATTTAAGTTTTGCAAATTCCACTTTTTATACTAATTTATACAACTTAGATTGCAGGTTTGAATTTTTTCAAAGTTTAAAAATTTCAATTAGGGTACTGGGGACCGATACATTCTTTGCGACACCATCGGCCTCTACACAAACTAAGCAACATGACCGCGCCCCGCAGTCGTGAAGACACTGAATATTTTCAAAAAAAAAACACAAAAACGTAATTTTTAACTTGAATAACCTCTGTTTCCACAATTCATCATTTTTATAAGTTGTTTTGATATACGTAACACCCTCATTTCCCTGAAACATGGAAAGTCCACCGAACCGAAAATGATTTCTATAAGCCGATTTACCATTTTGAGGTTTTGTGACCTTCATTATTCACATAGTCAGTCTCTTGCCCATTTGCTTTGGAGGAAGATTTTGAATTTTCTGCTGGGGAGAGATGCCGCATGTTTGCGACTTCTGAGGGTGAGAGATGCCGCAGGGAGACAATCCGGTTCGTGAGACTTGACACAAAATTTCCACTCTTCTCAGGAGAGACTCGCCGCAAAAGTAGCATGCGCGAAAGAAACTTGCCACATATGACTCGATATGAACCCGAACTTTTTTGCATCAGTAGTTGTGACTTCAAAGTGAATAGAAACTTTAATTCGAGTTTCCATTAAGTGCCAAATCTTGGAAGTATTATCAAATATTAAAGGAGAGAGCAACAACAATAACTGGTCTGCTCCTCAAATTTTGATGAGAATGATAATGAATAATAATAATAATAATAATAATAATAATAATAATAATAATAATAATAAACTATCTTAGTCCAAAAATGCAAGTTTCTAAACTCAAATATACTTTTGTTATCACTTTATTCCAACTGCTCCATACAAATAACGTGAATCAGAATGGCGTTCGCGGCCATTTTATTGTTGCACTGCAGCGCCGCGTTTGGCGCGGTGGATATTTCGCTACCCAATTTGAATTGGTGGTCGACCATCGTGCAACCAATAAATTGTCTTCAACTAACAAAATGTTCGACGAATAACAAATTATCGGCCAAGAAAAAGAATTTTTCTGGAAATGATCGAATTTCCCGAAAAATCTTTTGTTTTTAGTCCACGTTTTTTTTTCTTTCTAATGGGTTCATTTCAATTATTTATAGATTAGAAACACATGAGTGTTTGAAATCGTCCAATTATATTATTAGAGCGATAGCGATTTGTCAATTTTGAAAATGAATATTTTCTATTTTTTTGGAAATTCGTATCTTTTGTAAATTCATTTTTTTCGTGAATTGGATTGTTTTGGATTTAGAATTGGAATCTTCTTTTCTTTGAAATATAAACTAACATATTCTGCGGCAAAAATTCACTTAGTTATAAAAAATCAACTTTTTTGTCTAAAGATACATTATTATAGTTCTAAAGTCATCTTTCTGATTGGAAATTAAACTAGTGGGCAAAAAGCTGTTCTTATTCGTTCTGAATTAATTTTTCTAGCTGCAAATTTAACTCTTCTGATTTCAGTTTCACTCATTTGACTGGAATGTTAAATATTTTGATCGAGATTTGTATTCTTAAGTAAGAAATTAATTTTTCTTACCCCAAATCAATTTATTTTAGTAAAATTCTTTTCATCCATATGGTTGAAATGTGTTATATTTGAATGGAAATCCGTCTTTGTTACATGAAAATTGTTCTGTCGAACTCTGAATTCAATCATTTTAGTAGGAAGTTTAATGTCTTGTTGGTAATTTGTCTCTCTAAGAGGAAATTCATCTTTTTGGATGACGGTTCATTTTTTTCGTTGTTGAAAATTCAACTGTTGGGTTGAAAAGTAAACTTTTGTGTTAGAAATTCAAATTTTTTATTAAAAACTCATAAAAATAAATATTGGGATGAAATTCGTCTTTTTCAGATGAAATATTTAATTTTTCTTGAACTCCCTTACTTGGTTGAAAAATCTGATATTTTGTTGAAAATTCCTTTTTTTCAGTTGAAAATCGATTTGTCTACTGCTATATCCAATAATTTCAGTTGGACATTCAACATTTTGGTTGAAAATCCAGTTTTTATATTGAAAATTAACTTATTTGATTGAAATGTTTTATATTTCGTCATCAATTCGTCTTTTTAGTTAGAAATTAATTTACCCAACCCAAAATCCATTAATTTCGTTCGGACCTTCAACATTATAGTTAAAAATATCTATTCTGGTTGAAAACCCATTTCCTTGTTTCAAAATAAATTATTCTGTTGAGAAATTCATCTGTCTGGTTAAAAAATCATTTTTTTGGTTGAAAATTCAACCACTAGGTCGAAAATCGAAATCTTGCGTCATGAGTTTTTTTTTGTGGACTCACTTTTCTGGCTAAGAAATTAAATATTTGATTGCAAATTCGTCTTTTTCCGTTGGAATTCCATTTTTATTCAAACTCTCTTTTCTTGTTAAAAAATTTAATTTATTGTTGAGATTTTCCTTCTTCAAAGTTGCAAATTAATTTATTATTTTGGAAATTCGTCTTTCCAAGTAAGGAATTCATCTTCTTTGTTGAAAATGCATCTCGTCTGTAGAAAATTGAACTCTCCTTTACAAAATTCAATTTTTATTTTAAAAACTCACTAATTTGGTTAAAAAATTGGATATTTTCTGGAAGTTTTGTCTTTGTAGTTGGACAGTAACTTTCCCATCCCTGAATTAATTTATTTCAGTTGGAAATTCAACAATTTGTTCAAAAATCTCATTTTTCAATCAAAAACTCACTCGGTTGAAATGCTCCATATTTTGTCAATTTATCTTATTGGTAAAAATTTAATTTGCTTTACCCTAAATTCATCTATTTCAGTTGGAACTTCAACAATGTAGTTGGAAATTTTCGATTTTGGTTTGAAAAATATTTCCTCGGTTGCAGATTAAATGATTTTTTTGGAAATTCGTCTTCCCAAGGAGGGATTCCATCTTCTTTGTTGAAAATGCATCCTGTCTGTAGAAAATTTAACTGCTGGATTGAAGATTGAATTCATCTCTACAAAATTCAATTTTTATTCCTAAAACTCACTAATTTGGTTAAAATTGGATATTTTCTGGAAGTTTTGTTTTTGTAGTTGGAAATGAACTTTCCCATATCTTAATTATCATTTATCTCATTTTCCGATCAAAAACTCACTCGGTTGAAATGCTTCATTTTTTGTCAAATTATCTTATTGGTAAAAATTCAATTCGCCTAACTCTAAATTCATCTATTTTAGTTGAAATTTCAACAATGCAGTTGAAAATTTTCCATTTTGGATTGAAAAATATTTCCTTGGTTGCAAATTAAATTATTTTTTTGGAAATTTGTCTATCCTAATAAGGAATTAATCCTTTTTGTTGAAAATTCAACTGCCGTGCTGAAAATTAAACTCTTTTGTTCTGAATTCAATTTTCATTCCAAAAACTTACTTATTTGGTTAAAAAATTTAATATCTCTTGGGAATTTTTTCTTTGTAGTCTGAAATTAACTTTCAAATCCCTGGAGTGTTTAATTTTATTTGGAAGTTCAACATTTTGTTCAAAAAGCTCATTTTTTGATAAAAAAATCACTTAGTGGAAATGCTGCATATTTTGTCAAATGATCTTATTGGTAAGAATTGTATTCGCCTAACTCTAAATTAATCTATTTTAGTTGAAATTTCAACAATGTAGTTGGAAATTTTTCATATTGCTTTGAAAAAGATTTCCTTGGTTGCAAATTGAAATATTTTGTTAGAAATTCGTCTTTCCAAGTAGGGATTCCATCTCCTTTTTTGAAAATTCATCTTAACCCTAGAAAATTCAACAGATGGGTTGAAAAAAGAACCCTTCTCTTCAAAATTCAATTTTTATTCCAAAAACTCACGAATTTAGTTAAAAAAATTGAATATTTTTTGGAAGTTTTGTCTTTGTAGTCGAAAATTAAGTTTTCCATCTCCTAATTAATTCATTTTAGTTGGAAATTTTCCATTTTGGTTCGAAAAATATTTCCTTGGTTGCAAATTGAATTATTTTTTTTTTAGAAATTCGACTTCCCAAATAGGGATTTCATTTTCTTTGTTGAAAATTCATTTTGTCCGTAGAAAATGAGAATGCTGGATTGAAAATTGAACTCTTCTGTTCAAACTCCAATTTTTATTCCGAAAACTTACTACTTTGATTAAAAAATTGAATATTTTTTGGAAGTTTTGTCTTTGTAAGTGGAAATTAACTTATCCATTTTTGAATCAATTCATTTTGATTGGGAATTTAATATTTTGTTCAAAAATCTTATTTTTTTATTGAAAACTCGCTCACTTGGTTGAAATGCTCCATATTTTGTCAAATTATCTGATTGGTAAAAATTTAATTCGCCTAACTCTAGATTCATCTATTTTAGTTGAAATTTCAACAATGGAGTTGAAAATTTTTCATTTTGGTCTGAAAAATATTTCCTTCGTTGCAAATTAAATTATTTTGTTGGAAAATTGTCTATCCTACAATCCTTTTTGTTGAAAATGCATCTCATCTGTTGAAAATTTAACTGCTGTGTTAAAAATTGAAATCTTTTGTTCAAAATTCAATTTTTATTCCGAAAACTTACTGATTTGGGTAAAAATTTGCAAGTTTTTGGGGAGTTTCGTCTTTGTAGTTGAAAATTAATTTTCCCATCACTGAATTTATTCATTTTAGTTGGAAATTCAACATTTTGTTCAAAAAAAATTTGTTTCGATTAAAAACTCACTCGGTTCAAATCCTCCAAATTTTATCAAATCATCTTATTGGTAAAAATTTAATTCGCCTCACTTGAAATTCATCTATTTGAGTTGAAAGTTCAAAAATGTAGTTAAAAATTGTCCATTTTAGTTGAAAAAAAATTTCCTCGGCTGCAAATTAAATTATTTTTCAAATGATAGTTGGAAATTCTATATTTTGGTATCAAATTCTTTATTCTGGTTGAGCCTATTCTGAAATCTTTATACAAGTGAAATATATTCAACAAGGGTTATCAAATTACACTCATCTCTCGAATCGTGGCCGCTCGGTTCCTTGCCGGCTTCACGGCTGTGGCACTACGTAGTTTGAAGCTGTTTACTCCGCGACTCTCTGCATGCGGTGTTCAGAGACTAAAATGGCCCTGAGTGTTGACGTAAGCGTAAGCGTGCTCGATCGTCACTTCATTAGCGTGATTCACGAAGCTTATCACAAAGTGCCGAACATTTCGTTCCATAACCCCATCGTTTCGAATATTAAAACTCACAAACCTAGCAATATAAATATGAAATATAAAAAATCAATAAACCAGGGAAATTCAGCACCATCCGAATTAAATTAAGAACAAATGAAATGAAATAAGTTGAAAAGTTTCAGGTGTGAAAGTCAAGAAGGCAGGGGAATTAATCGCCGACTTTATATTTAGGAGACAATCAACTGCAAAGGACAAAAGTTGCATCGTCGTAGTACTCGCTACCGGAACACTTTAATGTCTTTCGTGTCTCTAATGGGTTGCAGTTGGAATAGTTTCAGAAAAATGGCTCTCCAACAGAAACCCAGGTTACAGGCAAACTTGAATGAATAAATGCACAACGTTTGGATAAAACGATTTATTGTGGACCCGCAAGCGGATAACGATGCCATTTGTACGTAATTCCGGGGTTATCCTCTCTCGGAATTGTTATGGGTACAAAACTTTGCTGAAGATGCAGGTATCTGTTTCCACGCAGCAGATCTTGCATCACTCTTTTTATTTCAAAGGAAGTAATATACAATTTTGCAAGATACGGTTTACGTGAAGAGAATTTAGATTATTTTGAATTATCTTCGGGTTTCGGTATGGAAAAGCTTTGCATTTCTAAAATATTATTCATTTCGTATATTACTTTTGTTACTAATAATAATCTTGATGTGTTCATAGTTTTCTGTTAGCACCATGCAATTCCTTCGCAGAAATTATTTGTAAATTCTTTTTGTGTCCTGAGGACACACTAAGGAGGGCAGCAGTCTCCTGCAGTTTTGTATTTGAGAAAGCAAAGAGCGAACTCGCTTTGAAACACTGAAAAAGACTTTTGTTCAAATTAATTATTGTCGCACAAAATAATTAGGCTCCGTTGAAGATCAACTCTAATTGAAAGAAAGACTTTTTTAACCACAAAAGATACGAATTACCAAAAAAAACAAACAATTTTTCACTAATTAAAATCTCAGGGCAGCTCGCAAAATTGAGCGAGCCTAGGGTGCGCGTCTTTCGGATCTCGGGCTTCGCAATCGATAATAAATGTTCCTCGCGTTCCGCGCTCGGTTCTGAATTTACCTCGCTCTACGCGCTTCCTTCAACTTCCCTAAGAGTGTGTATAGAGCTTTTGAACCTAAAAAGTAGAATGTCACATGCTGTATTCGATGATTGTAAATTCTCTTTTGTTAAAGCTTCTCCGGCTTTAACGAATACATTCTCATCGTGTGTCTCGTGCTGCGCACTCGATCAAAATCTGTCCGAAATGCGAACTTTCTATATTAACTTGGACTCTAATGCATCAAATGTATATAATATTGATTTGTGTACCTCGTACCTCGTTCTGTTTAAAAAAATTAGTTAGTCTATTCCTAATGATAATATCATTACAATTAAAACGAAAACCACGCATCCCATAAAAAAGAACAGTTTTCCTCTTCAAACTTTTCCTTGTATTTCGTCAAGTTGTGCAAGAAACTTGACTCATATTTGGATTTTTGTTTTTTTGGATTAATACCAAAATTATACATCTAATGAGAAAAAAAAATGGAACAAAATTTTTAGATGTTCTTTCGAAGAGCAATTTTGTTCTAAACTTGAATTTTTAATTTTTATACTAGTTTTAGACTACTTGCAGAAAAAACAAAAACTACATGCCCTTTCGAAAAATGATTGAGAACAAACTTGTGGAAATGTTCTAGAAAAACAATTTAAGTGCTTCTACTTTTTTCTGTGTCTCCCATAGACTGCTCAAAAAAAGAAAATTTTGATTTTCTTCATTATTTTTCGTGCGACAAAAATTTGAATTTTCGATTTTTCGAGGAAATTCAAAATGTTGTATTAACGATCCTGTACGGCTCCCGAAAAGAAACCTGCTTCTCCTTGTGACTTTTCTTCAATATTGTGTTATTTGGCAGAAAATTCTTATTTTCGTTTATATTTTTGAATTTTGAAAATGCCACAACTCTGACAATTTTGTTTCTATCAAACAAAAATCATGAGGATAAATTATTTCACTTTTTACCTACTACCAGAAGCCGTTCCTACAATTTTTTTAGTCTTGGAAAAAAAGTCCAAAAAAATTTTCAAAATGCTCCCCCTCTTTTATTTTTGATTCGAAGTAGCTGGCTAACGAACTCGACTTGTCTTTTTGGTTCCTCAAAATGTGTGCCAAAGGGCAATCCAATCCAATTAACAATGGTAGCAATGTTACATTGTCCGAGTGGTGCATTGTGGGACAAGAACATGAAATTTTATGAATGCAGCTGAATTTTTAACCCTGAAAGATTAATTTTCATCCTGAATAGACAAATTTCAACGAAAAAGTTGAATTTTCGCCAAAAATATGATTTGAACAAGATAGTTAAATTTTTACTGATTCCTTAATCTTTCAACAAAATAGCGCGCGGTTTGCTTTGCTCGCAAGTTTGAGCGCGTTCGAGGCGCACGTCTGACGGATCTCGCGCTTCGCTCTTGAAACTCAAAAGAAAAATGTCAACTACTTTAATTTGATGATTGTTGATTCTCCTTTTGGTAAATCTTCTCCGGCTCTAACGAAAACTACGTGTCCGATTGGAAAAATTATAACAAATTTATAGATCTTTTTTGGTGAACAAATTTTCTCTATCAATCTTCGGTCTTAGTCTTCGTCATTTTTACAAAAATTCAATTTTTTTAGTTTATTTTCCTGATTGAAATGAAAACTTTATATCCTGTTGACAAAAGATTGATAACACATTTGAAGTCATTTTTCTGGCAATGAACTTTTGTCTATTAGGTTTTTCCTTAGCTTGCGTCAATTGTCCAAAAATTGAATTTGTATATTTTTTCAATATGGTTTTTTTTATGAATGACGCAAAACCTACTTGTCCTATCAGAAATTGCCCAATAGGACCCATCAGAAAGTAAATCTTAATATTTGAATTTTCGATTTTTTTAGGAAATTAAAAAAGTTGTAAAGATCATCTTGTAGGGCTCCCAAAAAGGAACTCTTTCTGCTCCTAACATTTTCTCATATGTTGCGTTTTTGAGCTAAAAATTGACATTTTCGTTTATATTTTCGAATTTTATAAATGCCATAACTCTGACAATTTTCTCTCTATGAAAAAAAAATCACGAGGATTTTTTCTCCCATTTTTTATTATTTTTTTATTATTATTATTTTTCACTTATTCTAATTATTATCACTCAATTTTGAAGCCAAAAAGACCGATTGTCTACGAGAGAGTTGGATTTTCACTCAAAAGTTATCGCTTTCAAGGAAAAAGTATTTTTCCCACCAGAAAGTTAATCTTTTAAACAAATACTTGGATTTTTGAGAATGAAGTTGAATTTTCACTAAGAAAGATTAACTTTTGAAGTTATAGTTGAATTTTTAATTTAAAAAAATGAATATAATGCCTACAAGAAGAATAATGTTTCTCCAAAAATGCGCATTTTCAACAAAATAATTTTTTTCTGTTATTATCACACTATTTTGAAGCTATAATCTACGAGAGAGTTGGATTTTCCACTCAAAAGTTTTCTCTTCCAAAAAGAAGGTATTTTCCCCACGAAAAAGTTCATCATTCAAATAAATAGTTTGATTTTTAAGAATGAAGTTGAATTTTCAAAAAGAAAGATTAACTTTCGAATAAATAGTTCAATTTTTAATTTAAAAAATGAATGTAATACCTACGAAAAAAAGAATGTTCCACCAAAAATGCGCATTTTCAATCAGATAAGTTATTTTTATGATTATTACTCAATTTTGAAGCCGAGAGGACCAAATATCTACGAGAGAGTTGAACTTTCAACTCAAAAATATTCTCTTATAGAGAAAAATTATTTTTCCTAATAAAAAGTTCATCTTTCAAACAAATAGTTTGATTCCTAACAATCTAGTTGAATTTTCATCAAGAGATATGAATTTTCAACTAAATAGTTGAATTTCTAACCAAGCAAATGAATTTTATGCCAGAGAGGATTTTGTTCTACCAAAAACTGAATTTTCAACCTAATAATATTATTTTCTAACGAGAAAGTTAATTTTCCATCAAATAGTTCATCTTTCCAACAAAAAGTTGAATTTCTAAGTTTCGAACTTTTGAAGACTAAATTTTCATAACCTCATAACTCACAAGGGGTGAGTATTACAAAAAAATATATTTAAAAAAAATGCTTTAACTTTTAACCAATTGGTTGAATATCCAACCAAGAAAAATGATTTTAACTAAATAGTTCGATGTTTAACCAAGAAAATGGGATTTCTACCGACAAGAAGAATAACGTTCTACCAAAAGGACGGATTTTCAAAAAAATACATAATTTTTATCAATATTGTTCAATGTTGAAGCCAAGAAGATCAATTTTCTACAGAAGAAATAAATTGTCAATCAAGAAGAATTGCCAACCAAAAAATATTTTTTTTCATCGAAGAAGTTAATGTTTCTACCAAACAGATCATCTTTCAAACAGATAGTTCAATTTTTATTTAAGAAAATGGATTTTTTACAAAAGAGAATAATGTTCTATCAAAAACATGAATTTTTAACTAAACAAATTATTTCCCTGAAGATTGTTTGATTTTGAAACTAAAAAGACTACTTATCTACAGAACACTAGCATTACTGAGTCCTAAATATTATTTTCTAATGAAAAAGTCCATTTGTCTTCCAAATAGTTCATCTTCCGAACAAATAGTTGAATTTCTTAGTTTTTAACTCTTGAAGAATAAATTTTTACTAAAGAATGCAATTCCAACAAAACTGTGAAATTTAAGAATATTTGATTTCAGAATTAATGGATAGACGTTTTTTTTATATAGAAATTTAGTTTCTCGAAGAAATATGTAATAAATGATACTTTCAACAAAAAAGTTCAACATTCAACCAAATAGTTAAATTATCAAGCATAAAGATGATTTCCAGAATAAGAAGGGTCATGAGTCACCAAAAGACTATTTGTACACAAAATGCATGAAATGCCAGCTAGATGGTTGGATTTTCAATTTAAAAAGATGAATTTTTAGCCAGTTAGTTGAATCTCAAACATAGAAGATAAATGTGATACCAAAAATTTAATACTTACATTTCCGATTGATGAATTCAATTTTCAACAAAATTGTTGGATTTTGAACCAAGGAGATGAATCTTGAACAAAAAAGAAGGATTTTCAAGAAAGTAGTTCAACTTTTACCCGAATACACTCATCTCGGGTTATAAGTCCGGCATTAGGGGCTGGCGGTTCTATATCTAGCACAATTTAAAATCCAGTTCGAATCGGATTGGATGTGACGACCGAGCACGCCTATGTCAGCACTTAGGGCCGCAAATAGTCTCTAAACGCCGCACGCAGAGAGTCGCCAAGTAAACAACTTCAAACTGCGAACACCGCCCTGCCTAGTCGAGCGATGTTTTTGCATGTTAGCTGTCTGGCGCTTGAGGGAGAGAGACAAAAGCACTGAAGCGTAAACAACCGTGAAGTCAGCCCCATATCCAGCGGCCTTCTATCCCGAGATGAGTGTAGTTGATTTTTTGACCGAAAAAGATGATTTTTCTCAAGAAAATTTGCCTTTTCAAAAAATTAATTCACCTTTCAACCATGCAGTAGAATTTTCTTACCAAAAGAGATGAATTCTGAATTTTTGTAAGTTTTAAATTCCTCCAATTGAATGATTCTGAATTTCGAAATTTCATAAGTTATCAATTTGGATTCAAAGTATTTAGATGTAAAGTTTCAAACTAGTTCATAAACATCAAAAATTGGATATAAGATCACAAATTAGAAAATAGTACAGGTGTAAAGATTAAAATCAATTCACAGCAAATAAAAATGTGCTCCTGGATTGCGGACCATTGTGTCGTAGAATAGTTTTGAAAATTGACACTCTCCGAATAAAGTAATTTACAGTCAGTTTATAGAGATGATTAAAAAAAAAATTCCGGTACCGGGAATCGAACCCGAGCCTTCTGGGTGAAAGCCAGATATCCTAGCCACTAGACCATACCGGATTGTGGGAAGAGTTTCGAACTTACAACAAATGGTGTGCTTTGGTTTTTTTTATCTTAATTGTAAATTCTAGTTAAAATCGCTATCTAAAGTTAAGGAAACTAGGCGAACTGAGGGAACTGGTTAAACATTTTTAAGGATGTACTCTGCGTACAGTCCATCTCAAAATTCGATTATCTCAAGAATGATTCATAAAATTGACGAAAATATATCTATTAATAACAGGCAAACCCAGAAAATAACTCTGAAATTCGATTGTGTGACAGGAAGTTTTTAGATTTTTTTCTCGCAAACCAAGGAATCTACTACACAGACCGATTTAACTAATGGGACCCTCGAAACATATTTCAACGTTATTACGACCAGATGGAAATTTATTGGATGTAGAAATCAAATACAACTTTTTGTGAGAAGAGAAACGACTTTCTTGCTCCGCTGAGATCCGAGCCTAGGACCTCTCGTTATCCAGACGAGTGCTCTCCCAACTGAGCTACGCAACCGTTCCGTTTTGGACCGTTCACAATTTCCAACCAAAAACATTGACAACTAAAAAAATAGAAGAATGGGGTTCTTAAAACTCTTTGCTCCTCAAATTTTTAATCCAAGAGCTTAGAATTAAACAATCTCCATTTTGCAGTTTCCATAATTCAGCTATTTGAAACTTGAAATATTTAAATATTAAAAACACGAATAGAATGAAATTCGGCCATTTCAGGTTGGAACCATTCAGAATTGATTTAAATCAATAAATAATTTTCAATTTTGGAAATGTGGTTCCTAATATAATTGATCAAAAGTGACCAATTTGAAGAAGATGATGATTTGAAACGTTCTGAATTTTGCAGAATGGGTCAAATTAGGAATTTTGTAATATTTGACATCTTAAAATATGAATATAAAGTGATTACAAATTCAAGAATAAAAAAACTAAACATTCAATATCAACCAATCTTGAGTAGATTCAAATTAGAGTTTCAAAATTACATTGTGATTTAAAGATTTTCAAAATATCAAAGTTGAGTGTTCTCCAATAGGATAGAAAAGCCGATTGGTATTTTTAAACAATTTCATTAAAAAAACCTTTGAAGATTTTTTACAATCCTATGCGTTTGGTTTCTTATGAATATTATTAATGAAATTTGTTGATTCGTGAAATAAACAACTGTAAACTAAGTAAATTGTGTATTGTGTAAGTAAATCATATTCTCAGTAGGAAGATTATCTCCTTGATTCGTCTTTCCAGATTCCGGCTTAAAATTCAAAGATTGGATTGAAAGTTTAAATTTTATGGCTAAAAATTAAGTTTCTTATTGAATAATAATGCTTCTTGTTGGAAATTCGCCTTCTAGTAAAATAAAAATCTTACAGGTAAAAATGTTTTCCTCTTTTGTTGGAAAATTTTATTATTTGGCTTAAAGTTAAATAACTTCTTTAGAATAAATTTTTCAGGATTTACCTTTTTGGTTGAAAATTAAATTTTTATCAGAGAATTCGACTATTCTATTTCTGATGGTCAGAAACTTGACCTTTATAAATAAAAAATTCCGATATTTGGTAGTAAATGCATGGTTTTTTGTCAAAAATTCGTCTTTCTTTCAATCAGTCTGATGAAAGATAAATTTTTTCCCTAAATTATTTTTCGAATCTGATCATTCACCCATTTTTGTTCGCTCAAAAACCTATCTTCCGCAGTTGAAAATTTATATGTCTTGATTACAAAATAACTTTATCGTTGAAAATGTATCCATTTCAGTTGAATACCTATCTTCTGAAATATTCGACTTTCTTCTTTGAAAACGAAATTGTTTTGTTGAAAATTCGTCTTTCTGGACAAAAAATTAATCCTTTATGTCAAAAATACACTGTTTCGGTTGATAACTAAACTATTTTGTTGAAAAATCGTCTTTTTTGTTTTGAAATTCAACGGTTGGGAAACTTGCCTCTTTGGTAGTTTGATTTCTTTTGTAAGATAATTTGACGATTCGGTAGAAAATTCATCTTCGTCTGTTAAAAATGTAATTATTTTGTTGGAAATTCAACTTTTTTCTCGAAAACATTTTTCTTGGCCTTAAGGAGAAGAAATACTTCTGAATTATAATATAAAACTTGTTTACATTATTCATTGCCAAGTCATCCATTTTTAAATAAAAAATCAAATTCTTCATTTATAGTTTAAACCTTTTTGTTGCAATTCAAATTTGATTTAAGGTGCATCATTTCAATTCAGAACTCACTTGGTTGAAAATATAACTACTTTCTTGAAAATCAATTAATCTTTTTTTGGTTAGAATTCAAGTTATCAGTTGAATATTGATTTTTGGATTAAAAAATTTAACAATTCCTTTGAGAATTTACGTACTTTGTTAAAATTCACATCTTTTGTAAAAAAATTGATTTTTCGGTAGAAAATTATCTTTTTATTTGAAAGTTAATTTTTTGTTGTTGGAAATTCTTCTTTAAGGTTAGCAATTCAAGTTGAACAGTTCAATATTTCTCATTTTAGTCGAAAATTCACTTAGTTCGAATTCATCTTACGTTAGGTTTGAAATTAATTTTTCAAGCCAAAATTTCAACTATTCCATATTTTTTTGAAATTATTATTTTTATTGTTCGAAATTCCTCCATCCTGTCAAAAAACTGTATTTTTTGTTTAAAAATCAATTTTTGGTCTGAAATTCAACTATTCTAGTCATTGTGAGTTTTTTTTGTTATAAGTAATTCTTCAAAACTAAAAATTTAATTCGTAAAGAAATTGTTTTTCGTTGTTGGCTTTAGCGTCAGATATAATTGAATACAAATTAAATTGTTTCAAACGTTTCGGCACACGATGGTGGCCCTCTTCAGTGAATTTTTATTAAATCTGTAATGAAGTACATACATTCTTACAAAGAAGCAAATTCACAATAAGAAATGATATTTTGGTTGATATGACAGTTTTTAATGTTTTCTAACCTATGGTGCCATAGTTGTAGTCAAAAGTTCATTTACTTGGTTAGGAATATTTTTTTTCTAATTTAAAATTCGAGTGTTCAAATTTTGTTTGACAATTCATCTTTTACAGAAAAAATTAGTTCATCTGTTCCAAAATTCATTTTATTCAGTTGTTTTAGAAGCTAAAAATGTATTTCTTCCATTTCCGATTGAAAATAATCATTTTTCCAGTGCGAAATTCAGCTATTCTGTTGAAAAATTGTATTCTTTTTTGTAAAAAATTAATCTTTCTATTTACATATTTCGTAAAAAAAATCGATTTTTCGGTAGAACATTATCTTTTTCTTGGAAAGTTAATTTTTTGTTATTGAAAATTCTTCTTTTAGGTTAGCAGTTCAAGATGAACAATTAAATATTTCTCATTTTAGTCGGGAATTCATCTAGTTCTAATTGATCTTACGTTTGGTTCGAAATAAATTTTTCAAGCCAAAATTGTTACTATGTCATTTTTGATTGGGAATTATTATTTTCATTTTTCAAAATTCCTCCATTTTGTCAAAAATGGTATTTTCTGGCTGAAAATCAATTTTTAGTCCAAAATTCAATTACTCTTGTCATTTGAGTTTTTTTTGTCATAAGTAATTCTTTAAAACTGAAAATGAATTTTTTCTAATCTATGATGCCATAGTTGTAATCAAAAGTTCATTTACTTGGTTAGAAATATATATTTTTCTGAATTTAAAATTCGAGTATTCAACTTCTGTTAGACCATTAATCTTTTTCAGAAAAAGTAGTTCATCTGTTTCAAAATTCATTTAATTTAGCTGTATTAGTTGTAGTTGTATTCTGTTAAAACCATGTATTCTTTTAGATGTCCTGAAAGCTCTGAACGTTCAAATGAACGAAATATTTTTTCGCAATTCTATTTTATCTACAAATTTTGTTTCATACAATTTCAAATAATGCATTCGAAGGCCGTTTTGTGATCTTCTATTTGCAATGGAAATTAATTATTGTTCAATCACTATCTATAGTTTACGGAGACATCAGAAAGAAGTTTCGTTTATTCAAACGTTTAGTACTTCAAACACATTCTTTTTGTAGAAAATTAATCTTTCTATTTGGGGATTCATTTTCTCATAGTTTGATACCAAATGTTTCTAGAATGAAGAATTTAAAACAAAAAATCTGCCCGCTCCGCGGGCACATTCTCATCGCGCGCTTCGCGCACAGCTCGCTTCGCTCGCAAGTTTCAGCGCGCCTAGGCCGCGCATCCGCCGGATCTTACGCCTCGCGCTTGATAATGTATCAGACTCGCGCTTCGCGCTCGTACATTTTAAACCTCGCGCTGCGCGCTCGGGTATTTGTGTCTCGCATTCGAAATGCTTTTGCTATTGTTCATTTCAATAATTATG
>WSXT02196573.1:0-19167 GCA_011762715.2 Neuroterus valhalla
GCCTAGAATTCGGCTACGTAGTTTATGGACGACCCCATTATGTATAAACATGATACAAATAAAGTAATAGAATTTACTTTCAATGCAAACCATTACATTCTCCGTTTAAGCTTAGAATCGATGGTATAACTGCTGATATGGACATTAAACATTAGAAAATAACAAAAGATTTAACTTATTTATCATTCATACAAATATTTCACAAATTTTTTTCAGTAAAATGTTCAGCATTATATTATGCACTTTTCATCAGTAACCAAAAGTTTCACTCTTCACAAATCATGGAAGTGATAGGTTTCAAGTAACCAAAATGATGTGAATAATTATTCTCATTTCTTTTTGAGTTGTTTTGAAAATTTTAGTTCCTAGAAAAAGTAAAGTCATCAAAATATCAGTTCAATTAAAAACTTGAACGAAAAGTTGTTCTTGAAAATTGAAGAAATGAAATTTAGAATAAATCCAAATTTGATTACCTCTTCAATGTCCAACATTTAAATTGACCTATAAAAAAAAACAAGAATCTCATGATCAAGTTTGAACGGGACACTCTTTAATGACTCTTTTCAAATTAAAAAAAAGGGCAGACTCTGAATTCCTGTCCTTTCCTTCTCGTCTTTTTCCATTTTTATAATTATTTTTCAATTATAATTAAAGAAAACTTTTGACAAATGTTTTAATGTTTTAGGTTGAAGACTTCTTTTTCTCCTTTACATTTTTAATTTTTTTTCAAATTTTAATCGAGACATTCGGGAGTGTGTTGTGAAAATTTGTTCGTTATATTCTTGTTTCTTTTTCATTCCCGAGTATTACTTAGATGAATCTATTTGTATTCTGCTGTCTAAAGTCCCTGAAAAATTCCAGTCACCGCGATGGAAGACTACACTCCCGTCGATGAAGATTTCCCTGGACGTCTACTTCATCAAGCTACACTTTGGGACAACGTCGAGCTTCTAGAAGATCTTCTTGGTGGCGAACATGCTCAGTACATAAACAGTCAAGATTCCTGGGGTCGAACAGCATTGCATGCCGCTGCTATAACAGAAAATTCACGATGTCTGGGTGTCCTTTTGTCGGCAGGTGCAAATCCAAACATAGCCTGCGGTCCTCGAGGTCAGTATAGAACTCCCCTGCACATAAGCGCGGAGCACGGACATAGTTCAAATATCGAGAAACTTCTCGAGTTCAAAGTGGACTTGGGTGTTTGCGATAAGAACGACTTCACTCCTTTAGATATATCAGAAAAGAGTGAACATCCCAAGTGTTGCGCTTTGTTAAAAGAAGCTGAGGAGAAATACGAGCTTGAAAGAGTGGCGAATCACGCGTCTATTAGAGCAGCATGTTTGCAAGGCGATGCGTCAGCAGTTAAAAACCTAATTCAAGGTCTATCTAGCGATTTAGAAATTATTGTCAACTTAGCTCCAAATGGTGCAAATACACTGCTTTTTTTGGCGTGTGAAATGGGCCACAAGGACATTGTTCGAGTACTTTTGGACCACGGCGCGGACTGCAGGATACATCCCGTCACAAAATACTGCCCTCTGTATATATCTTGTTATAACGGTAAATTAGAAATAGTCGAACTCCTTCTCCGTCAGTTTCCAATGCAAGTTCAATCGTTAACCGTCGAAAAGTGGCTGCCAATCCACGCAGCTGTGATCAATGGTCACCACACGGTCGTTGACCTTTTGCTCAAGTTCGAATATCCCCAAAATTTGTATCAAAGGTATAAAGATCCCTCTGGTGAATTCGAATATGAAATGCCGTTGGATATCAATACGCAAGACGTCACCGGTCAGAATATTCTTTATATCTCGAGTATGTTAGGGAACTTGAAAGTCGTGGAAACTCTTTTAAATTACAAAGTAAAAGCGCGAAAGATCAAGGAAGAGGAAGTGGGAAGCACAACCCCGGTGCTGATGTCGAAGCGCCGAATATCGAGTGGCATTCAGAGACTGATGTCGAGCTTAAACTTTAGGAGTAAGTCGTCCGAGAAGAAGGATGAAAATATGATTTGTCCTTTGAATTTAGATTTGTATTGTAATAATAATACTGAAACGGCTCTCCATGTGGCAGTAAAGGGAAGACACATGGACGTCGTGGCAGCTTTCCTCTCAGCTGGTGCAAATCCTAATTTACCAGTAAAAGTTCTCTATGATCATTCAGATCCGGAATCTAGTTATTCTACCGTTTTAGCAATTGCTTGTCAAAATCGCGACATCAAGATTGCAGATCTTTTACTTAAACACGGTGCAGTAGATAATGAGTGCAAGGCTCTGAAAATTGCAGCTCAAAACGGCGACGAAACTTTGACCGCAAAGCTGCTTTCGATAAAAGCACACGCTGACTCTGAGTACAAAATCAATAAAAAAGCGATGACTGATAGCACTCAGTCGTCTCACTTTTCCGCTCTCTCCACTTTCGGTAATGTCACCTACTCGACGCTGTTTCCTAATGTTCCCACGATGATAAATTGGCACAATCAACAGTGTCGACTCTCTCAAATTAGGTCTCAGTGGTTCGTAGACGCAGTTTTGCACGTCAATAAAAAACTCAGCGCAAAAAATAATGACCTTGTGCTCTACGCAATCACAAGGATAGATATCTCACACAATTCTATAACATCAGTACCACCGATGATCTTCTACCTTCAAAGTTTGAAATATCTGAACATGGCTCGGAACAAAATAGACACACTAACAGCAGATTCGAGAAATCCCAAGGATAAACTCTGTTCAGTTTTGGAAGAGATGTTCCTGCAGGATAATCGTTTAGAGCAGCTGCCAGAGTTTCTAATGAACTTTCCTGCTCTAGAAATTCTGGACGTATCTAATAACAAACTACAATGCCTTCCAAACAATTTGTGGAGAGCCCCGAAGTTAAAGGAATTGAACGCTTCCTTCAATCTCTTACGCGACCTGCCCAGCGAAGTGTTTCAAAACATTGAGAAGAAGTCAGAACGAGAAGATGCATTAGGTAACAGTCCCAGCTTCCGCAACTTAGCTGCACAAATTGATTTTTCTCGAGAAGATTCTTCCGGCTCGATGGATTCCTTTACAAAAATCGCCAATGCCCGGGTCATAGAGATGGAACGTCCCCACGTTTGGTCCAAGTCTGTACAAATTTCAGAAAAGATTTCCGATGATACAGAGCCTGGGGTACGATCTGTTCTTTCTTCACTAAATTTAGCGCACAACTTGTTCAACAGTATCCCCGTTGCTCTGCCATGTTTGGCAGTAAGTTTAGTAAGACTCAACATGGCTTATAATTCTTTGAGGTCAATGAGTCACATTACGTCGTATCCAGCGAGTTTAAAGCAACTGGATTTATCTAACAATCAGATTTCGTGTTGGCCAAGTTTGCCTCAAGTTGATGCAGATGCAGATTCAATGGAACAAGCAACCACTGCTTGCTACTGCCCCGCCTCCAACACCCAATCCTCGATTGTTCCCAACAACAGGCATACCGCAACTTCTTTACGTGATGTTGTTCTCATGTCTGTCTGCACTCACAGGCGTCACTTAAGGTTAGAGAACCTAAGGACTCTCGTTTTAGCGAACAATTTGCTAACCAGGATTCAACTAACTTCTGTTGATGATGGGGGAATTTCTAATATCGAGGAGGAGAATGGCGACAAGAATACGAGAGTAGCACATTCCGGCTCAAAGTTGTACCTCTTGTTTCCAAACGTAAGCATGTTGGATGTCAGCAGTAATCATCTCAAAGAAATCCCTCATAATATTTATGAGCTCAGCAACCTTTCTGTTTTGAATGTAAGTGGCAACACCGAGATTGTGGAACTCCCACCTCAGATGGGACTTCTTTCAAGATTGTGGAACCTAAACACTCAAGGCTGCAAACTACAAGAACCTCTGAAGACGATGATAGAGTCAAAGAAATACAAAACCATGGACGTCATTGGTTATCTAAAGTCGGTACTAGAAGATGCTAAACCTTATGCAAGAATGAAGCTCATGATTGTTGGCATCCAAGGAATCGGAAAAACTAGTTTGCTGGAACAGCTAAGACAAGAGGGAGAAGTGCCCAACAAGAAGAAAGCAGCTGATCACTGGGCAAAACGAATGGGGAACAAGAACATAAACTCAAAAACCGCTCGAGGTACGACCATATCAACCGTTGGTGTTGATATTGGTGATTGGATGTACGAGAAGAAAGTGCGAGGTCAGTCCTCTCATGGTGCTGTTTATTTCCGAACTTGGGATTTTGGTGGGCAGAAAGAATACTACGCGACTCATCAGTATTTTCTTTCTAAACGTAGCCTTTATCTGGTTGTTTGGAAAATCACGGACGGCTTCAAAGGCGTCGCTGAGATTTTTCAGTGGCTTGTAAACATACAGAGCAGAGCACCGAATTCTCCGGTGATTATTGTAGGAACTCATTACGATATTTCTGATGGGCAAAGCGAAGTTCTACAGCAGCACATTCGAGACAAGTTCATCAACGTCGTTGATGCTGAGAAATGTGGACTTCCCAGGGTCATGGAGACGATAGAAGTTAGCTGTAAAACAAGACACAATATGAAAATGCTCTGCAACTTGATTTACGATGTGGTTTTCAGCCTCAGATCACCAGGAAGCAAAGAACTACTCCTAGAGCAACGGGTTCCGGCGAGTTATCTTGCTCTCGAAGATGTAGTAGTGCAGCTTGCTCATGATAGAAGACTTTCTGGTGCGGATCCAGTTCTTAGGGCTGACCAGTATTACGCTGTGGTTCAAAATGAACTTACAAAACTACGTCGATCCTTCAGAGATCCTGCGGAACTTCATCAGGCTACATTGTTCTTACACGAGAATGGTATCATCCTTCATTATGATGACGCCACTCTCAAGGATTTGTACTTCCTGGATCCCCAGTGGCTCTGTGACATGCTAGCTCATGTTGTTACCATCAGAGAGATTAATCCCTTTGCCAGGTCTGGCGTCATGAAGTTAGACGATATTCAACATGTATTCAAATCCTCAACGATATCGACTGTGGATACTCAAGGATACATCGTTAGTCTACTAAATAAATTCGAAGTCGCGTTAACTTGGGATTATCGAACTTTACTGATACCATCGCTTCTACCAACGGAAGAAGATATTTTGAGGAATAATCAAATTATTAAAATCCCCGTGAAAACTCGAGGCTGGCACACTAGATCAAAGAAGATCATCACATCCCCCATGTTTCCCTTTCCAAATTCTGGAAGTACTGAAAAAGCAAACATTGAATGCTCTTATTTGACGTCCAGACCTCAGTCAGATTGTTCCATTACGAGATTACTTTTGATGTCTTATTTCCCAAGTGGATTTTGGTCCAGGCTCATCACAAGGATCTTAGCTGATGAAGCCATCGTAGATGTTGTAATGTCTCTCCTAACGCCATTTAAAGATGCAGTTGACGAAAAAATCTTCGCATCAATGCTGGACACACATGCGGAGTGGATATTGTGGCAGACTGGGATAGAACTTCGCTATGCAGGTGTATCACTCCTGCGTTTAAAGGAAGTCAACTACAATTTGAAGAACTCCCCTTACGATTATAGGCAGTACAAATTTAAACTCAAGCAGGATGGAATTTGGTGCACGGTTGATTTGAAGAACAGCGCAATTCTCGAGGTCTGGTTTCCAGTCGATACTCTCGTCGTAAAGCAGCCAATTGCTTCCGATTCAACAGATGAAGAACCTATAGGATACCAAGCAATCGTGGTGGATCCTCAGCCAGAGAGCATGCCGCAGCTTCTAGCTCTGATTGTTGATCACATCGACATTCTTCTGGAAGATTGGTATCCCACTTTGGGAACTCGGTTTGTTCACACTTCGGAGGGGAAATTGCTAGTCACTCGATTGATTCCTTGTCCACGGTGTTTGCTCAACAATGGTGAGAGCGAAGGTGAGGGTGCTGATCAGGAAAATGAAGAGATCCAACGGTACTATCTAAATAGGGAAAGACAGAGTCAGGATAGCTACAAGTCTGATGGTGACAGTGGGGTGGGACATGATGATAGTTCAACATCGAGTAGAATGCCATCTCTGGAGGGAAATCCAGATGTCTCCAAGCATTCTATTCAATCCGAGGGAACACTTGTTTACTCTTGGATGGTCGAGGAATGCATCCTATCGGCATATAGCAATAAAGCAATTAGCTGCCCGAAGCACTCAGATATACCCTTATCGCACATAGCTCCAGACATAATTTTTATGGATCTTGGTTTAAAACATTTGATCAAATCTGACGAAATTAAAAGGGGGAAAATGCTGGGACGAGGGGCTTTCGGTTTTGTCTTCAAAGGGACTTGCCGTTTGCCTGGCACACACATCAGGGCGGATGTGGCTATGAAGATGCTGCAGCCAGTCCCCCCAGGTGCAAACTCCAAGCAATCAGCAGTTCTAGCTTACAAAGCTGCCCAAAGTAAATGGGATAGAGATCCTCTCCAATACGCTTGCAAAGCTTACTGCACGGCTAGGCAGGAATTGAATATACTTTTGACTTTGAGGCATGCTAATATCGTACCTCTCGTAGGCATTGTCATTAGTCCATTAGCTCTTGTTCTTGACTTGGCACCTGAAGGGGCACTTGATAATGTTCTAAAAAATTACAGACGATCTGGTGCAAAACTGGATCCCCACACGCTGCAAGCTGTAATTCTACAAGTAGCAAAAGCAGTGGAGTATCTTCACCAGCAGCATGTAATTTACAGGGATTTAAAGTCGGAAAACGTTTTAGTCTGGCAAATGCCTCTCCCATTTCAAGACCATCCAAATTACCCTGTACATGTTAAGGTAGCCGATTATGGAATATCCAGACAGACTCTGCCATCTGGTGCTAAAGGTTTTGGAGGAACGGAAGGTTTTATGGCGCCGGAGATAATCAAGTATAATGGCGAGGAAGAATATACAGAGAAAGTGGATTCTTTTTCGTTTGGAATGTTTATTTATGAACTGATTACCCTGAGACAACCTTTCGAAGGACACGAGGCGGTTAAAGAGTGCATTCTTGAAGGGGGAAGGCCTCCTTTAACTTACAGGGACTTGTTGCATCCATGTTATGCACTCGATTTGATGGTGATCTGCTGGGCCCAAAATCCAAAAGATCGACCAACTGCAAGTCAAATCGTTTCCATCGCATCTGCTCCCGAATTCGTTCATCTAATCGACGTAACTCTATTGGCGGAGAGAACTAGAGTGACAGCAATCACGATGTCCAGTAGGCCATTAGAAGAAAATATAGTTGGTGACGAAATATGGCTTGGTCACAATAACGGAGAAGTTGATGTCCTTCTTGGGACTCAGAAAGGATGGTTGCAGCACGTGAGAATAGACACTCCTGTGATACCATTGGCAATGTGTGGTGTGGATGGTTACATTTGGATAGGCGATAATGCAGGACAGATTCATGTTTACCTTGGTACAAACTTTGCTTGTGTTGGTAGCTATTATTTAGAATCTGATCACGACAAAGACTCGAAGGTTGTGGGATTGATTCACCTTGAACAGATGAAGCAATTTGCAGTTGCTCTCTATAGTGGCAAAATATTTTTGATATCTAATTCTTTCACTCAAATGAAAAAGACTGAGATCGTTGGAGAGTCCAAGGATAATACAAAAACCTACTCTCTCGCAGTTGTATACAAAAAGCGACGCAATGTGGAACTGTGGGTTGGTCAAAGTTTCGGGAAAATAACTGTTTATCTGCTAAAAGATGGCAGCTTGGTCGACACTGTGGAGACGTCTCACGTTCCAAGAGAGGGAGGTGGCAAAAATTTGTTTGCAACTTACTTATTGAGCGCAGAGAATTCAGTGTTATCGTATACTTATCCAGGATGTATTGTGTATCAGTGGGATACGGATTGTAAGCAGATAGTGAATAAGCTCGACATGTCGAAGCTGGTGCCTTGCTCCGAGAGTTTGAAATCAATCTCAATAGAGGAAAATCTAACGTCTGAAAAGTGCCAGATTACAGCTTTTGAGACCTGTATGAATCAACTTTATATTGGAACTACATGGGGATGTATTGCTGTAGCTGAATGTAATTCACTTAGACCAATCACTGTATTCAGACCTTTCGAGGGCGAGGTCTGCCAAATCGTTTCTTTTAGATCTACGAGCAAAAAGAGAATTGTTTTGGCAACTGTGGGTCAAGGGTATAGAAGCGTAATTTCAAGATACACTGATTCTCCAATTGATAGTTCAGAAGTGGAGGATTTGAGACATAACATGTATACTCTTCTGTGGAGGTCTGAACACTGGTCTGCTGCCTAAGTCTTGCCTTTGCGATCCGGTTATGAATCGAAAGTGAGATCAAAATATGGTTTCGAAGGAAGGCGTTCAGCTTTGCATGTTTTTGAGCCATTTCAAGTTATTTTTTAATATATTTCTTTTTAATGTGCGTGACTAGTTCTAAAAAATTCAGAAGACTGCTATCTAGTCGAAATTCCTGATAAAAGGAACAAAAAATGAGAAAGGAGGTTGAAGATTTTGTGTTAAAGTACAAATTTGAATGCAGAGTTCACTCCAAAATCTTTAATCATCTTATTTTATAATTTTTAGAAAAGTATATACTATTGCCAGACAAAATATACTAAACTTTAGGATTGTCATTAATATTTTTCTGTTTCACTTTTAAACTGTAAAATAAATATAGCTTTACCTACAGTATAATTCTACTGTAACATTGAGAATAACGTTTTTGAACCTCACTTTCAATTCATCATCCTTCGACAATTGAAAAAGTGAACTCGTTCAATCAACATTGTGAAGATTGCACTTTTAATTCAATAATAATATGTCTTATTGAGTGTAACTCATTTTTATACTTGTTCAATGATGATTCCAAAGATGTAGTTGGTAGAAAAAATTGTCTTAACAGTCAGAAAAACGAGGTGCATAAATTTATGTACCTCAAAATTTATTTGATTATGATCAATCATCCTTTTATGCACCTTTCAATAGAGCTTGAAATAACGTTTCATTGTATTCTAGGTATATTTATTAGAGCCTTTTGTATTTAATACAATCTAGTACTCAGAGAATACGTTAGCTGAAAGCTTTTTTACTAGAAACGTTAACTTGATAGCAGTTTTTAACATATGATCTCTTTAATTATTTTGGGTAACTTGCAGCTTACAGTAATGTTAAAATTGTATTGTTGAATATGATAATAAAAATTATTAATAATAATATTATAATGAAAGAGAATTAGCCAGGATAAGTTAATAATAAGATTTTAAGATGCTGTTTTCGAGTCACGTTATTACAGTTTCTAAAATTGAAAACGTCCCTGCATAAAAATAAGGAAAAAATAATTTCCAGTCACGAAATGAAGATATACAATTATTTGACTTACAATTCAATACTATTGCATTTCATCAAGTTCTGTTAGAAGTTCTATTTTGTGATCGATAAGAGTGTCTTCGCCTTGGTACAGAAAGTAGCCTTTGAACAAATTTCCTTTAAGCATGTGAGGAAACCAAATATGAGCATCCATATTCATCTCGCTGAAAGGGATGTCCTCTGTGTTGTACCATTTAGGTAGCATTTCTATAAAATTATAAATAACCACACGTCAATAATCATCTCTTTTCACCTCTTAGTATTTATTTTTAAAGTTAGAGATAAGGCATCACTTGCGTCCTGATAAGATTAGACCGATATTGTGATATTCTTAGGATACTCGGGTTTAGCTGAATATCCTTACATGCTTATTATATGCAAATATTTATAAATTTTTTAAAAAATAATTACCTTCGGACTCCGTTATATCTCCGGTGTAGGTAATAGTGTGAAAAACGTGAACTATTAAAAGTGTCTCCTTCTCTCTTCCATCTAATTCAAGTACTCCAATTCTTCGTAAATTGCCGGATAAACCACATTCCTCTCTTAACTCTCTATCAAATTCATAATATATTTTAGAACAATTTTGAAGGATTGGAATATCATAAAAATAATTATAACTAATTATGTAACTTATTTATTATGTATGCTTGATTTTAAGGTATTTAAAGAATATGTATTCAGTGTTTTGAATTCAAGTAGCGCATAAGGCGTATAGGTATAGGTTTATAGATTTAATGATATAATTTAATCAGGTCTGTGAAAAATCGTGATATTTTTAATGCAAACATCAGTTATATTATTCAATAGATGAAGCTTTTTATTGATTTATTTTCTAACTTCTCTATATATTTGAGTAATTTATCAAAACTAGAAATATGGAGGAGTGCAAAAATGCTAAAAATAATGAAATCATTTGAACCGAGCAAAAAAAGTTGCGGTTTGACATCAATTATAAGTACAGTAATATTTGTTCAAGAACTCAAGAATATTTCAATATGGAACAATATATTATGAACTTACCAAAAAATAATTTGAAATAGCAAGACAAAATTTGTGCAGGGTACCATCTTTTTTAAATGCAGGAAAACTTGTTTTTTTAATATACTTAGTTGTATTGTTTTTTACATTCAAAGATGTGCTCGAAATTTTTACAGTTCGAATCAAAGAATTAATTCGTTTTTTTTTATATAAAAACAAATTTCTCCTCGTTTTTTAAGGACTAGTACAAAAAAATGTCTTTTTTCTACTTTTTCAGTCAATTATAAGTTTGTCATTCACAATTTTTTTATATGTGCAATTAAGTAAATACAAAAAAGTTTGTACATTTTCAAAAAATTGTGGCTTGCACATCTTATTTTCCATTTTTAATTGCTGCTACCTTACGTTATGGATTTCTGAAATTTGTATTTCAAATTCAAAAAGAGAACAGAAGACATCAACTGATTTAAAAACGTTTTGCTTTACTGTTTTTAGATGTCAAACAATATTTTATACCACTCCAACCTCAAAATCTCAACTCTGACATAATTTTTTCGGCTATTGTGGTATAAAAAACTGTTTGATACGTGTGCGAAGTGATTTTTAGCGAATGAAACTTTTGTCACTCGCTTCGCTCGTGCAAAAACCGTCTCATTCGCTGAATAATCACCTCGCACACATTTATCGAAATGTACTTATTTTTGCTCGGTTAAAATTAATGTATTAATTTTATCATTCTCAGCTTTCATCTATGCATCTTAATTTGTCTTTTCTTGAAAAAAAATTATTGTTGATTGATTGTAGGTAGTAAATATCGGAAACGTAGAAAAAATGTTGATTATAATAAACATGTCCAAATTATTTAACGAGTTTCCTTTCTACTGCCTTCTCACCAATTTACAGGTATTTATATTAAACGTAATAATAGTTATTGATATTATTCAAGAGGTTTTTTTATTTTATAAACAATTTCTTATCACGTAACGCTATCAGGAAGAATGTATTTAAAAGTGCGAAATCAAAACTATTTTGACCATTTCTGAGCCCATTTTCTATACAAATCTGATGAGAGTTAAAAGTTTCGTTTGCAAACTAGACAAAAGAAGTGCGAAACAATTCGTCATTGATTGGAAAATTGGAATACCTACCTTAAAGCTCCTTGTTCAATTGTCTCATTTTCTACTTTGCCGCCAAAACCATTCCACTTTCCTTTGTCAAATCCTCTTTTCTTTAAACCCAACAGAATTTCCGAGGGTTTCTTGACAAAAACTAAAGTATATATTCTTCTTTTTATTTTAGATGGCATCATTTAGAGCTGAATTCACCCAAACTTTTTTTTGTACACGCTGCGTCAAACGCAAGATTTCATTTAACTATGCATATGCAGACAGTAAAATTGCATCAACACCATAGGCTACTGTCACTAACGTGCTAGGTCTATGCAAAAAAATGCATACCAGTAATGTGAAGCTAGAAAGAAAAAGTATTAAAAGGTAGAACTGGATTTAAAAATACCTAGTTATCTTATTCATTTTCTAATCGAATGCAAGTTAGTTTCTAGTGGCCTAAAGTAAGGATTAATTTTAATACTTATAACCTGCAATGAAAACATTGTTTCCAGAAAAAATTAATCGTACCTTCCAATTTTATTTTCAAGAGACCATAAAAATCATCACAAGTCAGGAACTGAATAAAGTAGCATAAATGGTTCCAAATTGGGAAATTAGGAAGACCTGAAATTTATAAACTATATTTCCCTCATATTTTGTATACTGAATATGTTCAAATTTAGACCTGTTAGAAAAATTAAAGAAAATTTCAATTAGGTGGGGTACTAAGAGCACAGTCTACATTCCTAAAGAACTGGAATTAGAAAGTGCACTAAACACTTTCTCGTTGATGCAGTCGCCTGCTTAAAATAAATTTGAAATGAAGAAAAGAGAGATAAATAACATTCTCAGATACGCTATTTTAAATTTACTCAATAAGCAAAATTACAAAACCTTTTTTCAGATTTCCAAATCTGATTCTTAAAAATTTGTTTCTGCCATCGCTTAAACGAAGCTCTTTATCTGGGTTCATTTTGAAAGGTATTTTTGTCGGAATCAGGTTCTGTAACTTTTCCCTGAATTTCATGAGAAAAAAAGTGGGAAATCCATGGATTCCAAATTAATAATCAAGAAAAACAATTTTTTTAAATTCAACCGACACTGAGTTTGAAACATAAACTTCAAGATATATGTTTCATTCATAGTGAAACATCAATAACCAACAATGGAAAATAATTTATTTGATATCATTTTTCAAGCTTCAACCGAATCCATTTTGAATCATGTCGTCTAGATGAACGTAGCGACATTTTTCATTTTCCACGAATATTTCAAAATTTGAAGAGTAAATTTGAGCAGTTTGAGATATTAGGGGTTTGCTTATTTCAGTTTATTCCTTTTTTAACATTGATTCAAAATAAGCTACAAAAATGAAAAAATATGTAAAATTGTAAAGTTATTTTGATTCCTTGAAAATAAAACAAAATAACAATTTCACAGAGGCCATGCTTTTTCCCCTGACATTTATATAAATTATATTGGGAATTGAAACTTGCATTGCGAGTCTTGAGATGGCCATCTAGCAAACTAACCAACATGGCTGCCGCTAGGCTTGGCGTTACATTGTTTACAAGCGTGCTGGACTTGATTTAACGCGACACTATAATTAATGTTGTGCCAGATTAATTAGTTAAAAGTAAATGAGTAGTCAAGAAAGACAATATAAAAGTTGAAAAATGGAATTCTCACGGAACCATAGAAAAGGAAACGATACTCGCAAGGGCAGTGTGTGCTGTGTTGTCAGTTGTCAATTGTAACTCCAAAAAAAATGACAATAATTTTAGTTTCCACAAAGTACCGAAATTTGGAAGTGGTACTGTTACAGTGAAAAATGTTGCTGGAGAAAGTATTGTTTTTGATAAACGTTCAGAGTGGTTCGGAATAATATGCATGTTAAAGCCCTGTAGCAGCCATGTTTTGTTTTGATACAGCAGCGCCTCTTTGACCGCGGTGGACGTTTTCTTTGCCAATAGGTACCAGAATAGGCTACTGACGCTAAATTTCATTCTGCTGTATTTTTTGGTTCTTGTGAGGATGGAATTATTTTTTATTGTTCTTTTAATATCTTGTCCATTCCAAAATTTTTTAGATTTTATAGTTTTTGCTCCGTCAAGGCTTTCAAGTTTTTTTTTACTCTTCCGAGAGCGATCAGAAAATCGAAGAAAGAATATAAAAAGATAAAGCTGTCTTTACTTTATTTAAAATTAAAACACAAAATTTTCCCGAAACAGCTTCTACTTCTTCGTTTGAATGTTTAGGAAAACAGAGAAAATTTGGAAAAAAAAAATCTGAAAATATTTCTTGTTTCAATTTTCGAAATATCGGAATAACTCTACTTTTTTTTATTGTTTTTTAAAAGAAAAGTTGACAAACTGGAACCAAGAAAAATGCCTTAAAAATTGTAAAAAGAACAGCATTTTGAAGAAAAATCAAAGATGAATTTTTTTCGGTCCATTTTTATCATTCACATAAAGAGTATCAAATTTTACCCTTGAAGTTTTCAAAATTGTTTAGAAAATCGATATATTGTTTTGAAAAAAAGGGAATACCCCTTTATTTCCCCGTGCAAAAACATATATCATTCACAATTGTTACTGAGGATGTTACTCGTCACTGGCATGCATGATTTGAAAAGGATTCGGTCTTTCTAAAACATTCAAAATAAATTTCTAATCAATCGCGGTTCATCACGTGACTGTTTCCATAGTTTTTTTTACCTGTTAAATTCTATAATTTCTACAAAATGACTCTTTGGAGTACCAAGGAATGACTGAAACCTTCACATTAATATAATAGTTGTTCATATAATGATTCAATACGAATATTTCAAGATCTCATCAATTTTTAATAAAATTAAACATTCCTCATCACGTGCTCTCTGATCATGTGATCACTTGATAGAGAACGCGCCAAATTCAAGTATTACTTTTAAAACTTTGTGAATTTGAATAATTGTACCCGTGAATCAAAAACAAAAGGATAAAGATACAAAAATATACTTTTATCATTCTTCCTCAGTTGAAATTCACTTCAAACTAATATGAAAAGCGTAATAATGACCTTCCCCACACTCTTTGCCAGGTGTCAGCTGATATCAGGTACGTACCAAAAGATAAGTCCACCTTCATTTTTGTTTGCAGCTGATGGCGCCACGTGTCATATGTCGTCTGGTTGGCTGACTCTCGTTGTCGCTGTGTGCATCCAGTCAAATCAAACCGAACCTCAAAATTTATATATGAATTGTTATCTTTCCGATTACCAGGGCATCCGGGCGGCGTGATATAGTTACTAGTGTTAGCAATTCTGCTCGCTGAAAATTCACGGCTGTGAAAATGAACACGTGTTGGTTATTTCTGGTAGTTTCGGTGACTACTATGTGTTACGGTCGGAGCCACGTAGCCGGCTCCAAGGTGAATCGAATTCGGGGCATTCCTCCATCAAAAATTTCACTTTATACTCCGGACCGGGATTTTCAGTGTCTCGACGGCAGTTTGATTATTCCCTTCAGATACGTTAATGATGATTATTGTGACTGCGCTGACGGCAGTGACGAGCCTGGAACCGCGGCCTGCACGAACGGTTCATTCTTCTGTCAGAATTCAGGGCATCAATCCGCATACATTCCATCTATGTGGGTGAACGACGGTGTTTGTGATTGCTGCGATGCCAGTGACGAGTATTCTTCTGATAAGGAGTGTTTAGATAATTGCAATGAGCTTGGCCGCGAGGCGAGACTCGAGGCACAAAAAGCAGCTGAATTGGCACGTGAGGGCAATAAAATTCGTGCAGAGATGCTAGCAAAAGGTATAAACAATATTATGATCAGAAAAGGAGTTTTTGTTATATTGCAGGATAGCTGGTACCCCCTTTTATTTCCCGCAATTTTTTCCCAAAATCAAACTATTGGAACAGGAAATTTAAGTAAATTCTAAGCGATCTAACCGTAACTAAAGTCACAAAAGAGTGATTTGTCATATCTCGAACTCCTTTTCCCAGTCTCTTTTCCTCAGTCATAAAATTTTTTTTTTCATAAGATCATTTTGAAATCAAATTAAAACAAATAAGTTTTAAACTAAAAACGGTCTCAATCCTCAAGGATCATTGCTTGAAATACTTCTACTGTGACGTAAAAAATCAAAGGGTTACCATATTTATTCACAATTTCGTGTGCAATATTCCTTAGAGGACTTCTTGGTCCTAGGTACTTACATAAAAAAATCAAGTCGAAATTAATATCAATTCAATACCCTGAAACTAGAGTCAGTTAATAAAGTTGTCTAATAATTTTTCGAACATTTTTTTTCTGACTAGGTAAGGTAATCAAGAGCGAGCTTCAGGCAAAACTATCGAAGCTTCGTAGTGATCACGAAGAGGCGGAACTCACAAAGAAGGAAAAAGAGAGTTTGAAGAAGCAAGCTGAAGAAAGAGAAAGTGTTGCCATGGAGAAATACAAGCCAGCTGAACCAGAGCAACCTGTAGCAGAAAACGAAGAGGAACAAGAAGAGCAACTAAACGAAGCCGAAGACTATTTTAAACTTCTGGACTCTGATTCAAGCGGTACTGTGACTATAGCTGAATTACAAACTAGAGTTACGTTCGACAAAGACAGAAATGGTGCCGTCTCTGTAGAAGAAGCTCTCTACTTTTTGAACAATCAAGAAGAGCTGACCATGCAAGAATTTGTGGACTCAGCTTGGGCCAATATTAAGCCTTTCATCATGCTCGAAAAAGGTTAATTACACTCATTCAACCAATATTTTTAATCAATTTTATAACGAGGCGCTGAGCACTTGAATTCTGCATGTAGTACATAAGATTTAAAGACTTCAAAAGGTTCTAAACCAGGGGTGTCCAACGCAAGGCTGGTGTGCTTCTCCTTTCTTTCCCTTCTCCGAGCGCTTCTTCGAGAATTCTCTTCCCATTTCCCCTTTCCACACCGCGCTCACCGCATGAACGAATTCAAGGTGATTGACGAGTGACAGTTATTTACAAAGTTGCTCACGTGTTAGGCACCTCTGTTTTAAACATTGCAAAAGGATTCAAAAAGTTTCACGAAAGCTTATGCACCAGATTTCAAGGGCAAGACTCTTGTTCTGTGCATATTTGTACATAAATTGGAATTATTTTTATAAAAATTACGCAATTTCTAACCTTTCTTGTGAAAAATATTTTGATTTGATACTTAAGGATCGTCCATAAACTACGTAGCCGATTTTAGGGGGAGGGGGTTGTAAGAAATACTACGGTCCTCCACGGAAGAAGGGGGGCAGTTTTAATCAGATCTACGTAGCCTTTATTAAAACTTCATTAAATAATTTATTAATAAATGAACTCTAATACATTATGTTAGATTTAAAAAAAAATTAAGTTCAATTTTCGTCACGCTGTAATTGCGATTAATAAAACTTCTAATTTAGAAATTACAAGGTGGCGATTCCGCAGACTACTTAAAATTCCCGGTCATTTCCCGGTTCAATCTAAACATCCTTTAACACAAAAGATCAAACATTGCAAAATAAATCAATGCTAAAGAGAATTCTCTAATTTTCAAAAAAAATAGATAATTTTTTTACAAAAATTGGGACAGCTAAACTTACAATTAAAAAAATCAATTTACGAAAACAAAAAAAAACAACAGATTTCCAACAAAATAGTTCATTTTTCAACCAATGTGATGAAATTTCAAATAACCTGAATCTTTAACCAGAACACTTAAATTTCAAAACAAGAAGATGAATTTTCAACTAAAAAGATAAATATTTAACTGAAGCACTTCAATTTCAAACCATGAAGGTGAATATTCAAACAAGAAGATTAATTTCCAAAAAGGAAGAATCATTTTCTAAGCAAAAATAGAAAGTTTTAACAAAATAGTCGAATTTCAGAGTCAAAATATAATTATTTTCAACCAAAAAAGAAACAGTAACATTTTTAGTTTAAAACCTCAATTTTAAAACAAGCATAAGTGCTTTATTCTCAAAAAGAGAACTTTAACTGAAGGAGTTGAATTTTCAAACAGATAAATTAACTTTTACTGAAAAGACGAATCGTCAACGATAATTGTATTTCTCAAATTTTCAATTGAAAAAAAATGGATGGTTAACTAAAAAAATGGATTTTTAACTGAAACTATAAAATTTTCAATTGGAATAAGTTAAATTTTTAGTTGAAAAAAATTACTTATAGCACAAAAAACTAAATTTCGACAAAAAAAAAAAAATTTTTAACAAATGAATACATTTCCCCAAAAAATGCTGGAGAATCAAATGAAATTGTAAATGTTCAACTGAAGTAGTTGAATTTTAAAACAGAAACAGATAGACGAATTTTTACCTGAAATGAGGAACATCTAACTAGAATAGTTCAATGTTTGGAAAAAAATTAATTTTCAAAAAAAAAAAAAAAATGTCAACAGAATGGTTGAAATTTGAACCATAATAATAGAAATTTCCAAACAAAATATGTGAAGTTTCAACGAAATAATGGAATGTTCAATTCAAAAAGACAAGTTTTCACCGAAATGTCGAATTTCGAATTAGGAAAAATCAACTTTTCATGAAAATGAAACAGTTAAATTTTCAGTTGAAGTAATAGATTTTTAACCAAAACTGATGAATTTCCAGGTGTAATAATGAATCTTCAAATGAATAGATGATTTTAATCAAAAATATGAATTTTTAACCATAAAGATTAGTTTTCTACAAAAAAGGCAAACTATTCACGAAGTACATTAATTCTCAAAGAAATAGTTCCATTTTCAGAATCAAAAACCAATGTTTAACTAAATATTTGAATTTCCACCAAAAAAAATGATGAGTTGATTTTTAACAAAGTAGTTACAATTTTAACCAGAGGTGAATTTTGAATCGAAATAATGCAACTTTAACAAGAAAATTTGATTTTCAACAAACAAGTTTACATTTCAAACAAATAGTTGATTTTTTAACTAGAACAGGATGAATTCGCAATGGACAATGTAAAGAAGCTTTCTATAATATTTCAGAAATATTTCTTCTTCAGAATACTACTTCAACTCCAAAGACTGCTTGAAGTACTTTCTTTATTTAAAATTAGGAAGGGAGGACTTTAAAATTGTAACAAATTTTGAATTGAAGGAACGATTTTCAAAAATTCCTCTCTTCTGAATGCGAAATATAATTAATTTAAAAAGTTCCCGTTCCATGTTCCATTTTGTTTCTTGGTTGGCAACTTAATAAATAAATTAAATAAAATGATTGTTATTTTGTAAAAATTGTCTGTTCCAAGTGAAATTTCACCTCTTCATTGAAACTACATAAACATTCTAACATTCAAACAAACATTCTAAAATAAAAACTATAATTATTTTCTGAAATTCCCTATCATCAATTTGATTATCAAATTTTAGTCAGCCAACAAAATTTCACAGAGCAACAAATTTGCAAAACTTTTTTCTTATGATGGAAAAAAATAATTCTTCCTCGCATGACGTACATAGATATGTATTCAAATATTGTGAGAATCAGATTAAAGGAACGTTACATTCTTCAAATCAAATGATAAGATCTCTTTTTGATTTATAAAAAGAAAGCTGTAATTTTTCGTAGTTTTTTGGTAGAATTTCTAATAGTCTAGTTTGCGTCAAATAAATTCCCGGTTTTTTTCCGGTCAAGTCGCCACCTTGAATTATTATTATCAAGTTTACTTTCAGTCAAAAAAGTACGTAGAATGGGGGGGGGGGGGCTTTAAAATCCCTCACCTTTTTT